>CM055065.1:6165020-6312401 GCA_029204045.2 Tillandsia leiboldiana
GGATGTACCCTTTTTGGTTTTAGTAAAACTTATAACTGATATTTACATTTGAGAAACTGGATTGTAATAACTCTGGAACCTTGTGGATGAATGGAGTAGAACTTAATTAGTTATATCTATCTTGATAACTCTGCTTGATGTACCTGTTGCCGAGCACATTATGGGAAGACTCTGTTGGAGATCAGAGAGACTTTTCTATATGTGTGGCGGTCTGTTCACGCCTTGGAGAGTCAAGTTTTACTCTGATAAAAACAAAAAAAAATTTAGACCCACTTTCGAATCTCGGGGCGTGACAGATTAGATGGTATCAGAGCTAGGTACACGGTACCTAGGAATGGGTTAGGATAAACCCTAGGATGACCTGAGTCTGACGTGAGAGCGCGGGGTGTTGTCTTGTGGTTAGGAACTCAGGTGAATTATTTACTAACGAGACGTTGCTAACCTTGTTGTGTGATACAAGCGGTGTTCGCACGCCCTCGGGCTGGTGGTGAAAGTGGGTGCAGTGTTGGCCGCGATCGTGATAGGGTCGTGGGCGAGATGTTTCAGTGGAGCCAGAGGGCTCAGATTGTTCGCAGTGGTTTGAGAGTTAGCTCACACTTTGTTGGGTTAGTTCAGCAGATGAACTGTATTTTTGCACCAGTCCCACCACTAGCCCAGGTATTTGAGGTGTGTTGAGCCTCCTGTAGCCCCACGCCCATAATATGTGACCTTTGTCACTGCCTGATTCTCGGAACTACACGGTGGCTGCTATTATGCTGATTCCCGATTACAGCCATCGGGCACGACTATGAGTTAGCAATCTTTTGCTGTGAAGGAAGTGATTCTGATGACAACTTTATAAATAAAAGCCTTTGTCGAGTTATGAACTAAGCCTGTACAGTGAAAGTAGCGGAATTCAAGATTATTCCGATAGAGGTGGTTGTGATAGTGAGCGCGTTGGCCCTGTCATGGATGTTGATCGATAGTTTGGTGGCCTATGGCCAAGTAGTAACCCTGATTGGGTGGTGTTGAAGTCAGGTCCCACCTTTTGCAGGATTTCGTAAACCGCCTCAGATTCTCCTATAAGTATTCAATAATTGTCCGTTGTGGCTGCTACCTTGGTGAAGTAGTATTGGTGGTTTGGAACTATTTTGGATAATTGAGTCATATTTAAACATTAGTAGTATATAGTTAGTTAAAGTTTCGGGGACGAAACTTTTTATAAGTGGTGGGTTGATGTAGTAATCGTGAATTTTAAAAAAGATTTAAATAAATTTCTGGAATTTTAAATAGCAGAAAATAAGTAAATAGGACCCCAAAAATATCGACTTTTGATCGGGGTTGATCTGGAAAATCCGAGATCACCCATTGCGATCGTCTCGTCGAAACATAGAAGTTTCATATTCATATGTTTTCGATCTGACGGACGGATCTTCCAGAAATCAGAAATAAAAACGGACCACACGACTTAAGTGTGAATAGTAACTCGCGATTTTCGACCCACGCGAGCAACGGTTGGCCGAACTACTGCCTAAGAAATTCATATAGGGGTATGAGTAATGGAACCTAGCTAATTTTGACGTTCTGAGCGCGATGGCACATGACGATTTTCGCGTTTGGCGATCCGGGTGTATCGAAGTGCGTGCGTCGGTTTTCGACGTACAGAACAAGATGGCCCGAGATTTCATACGAGCGCCAAATCAAACAAATAAATAGGCTATTTTGAAGGTCTCGACGAGCCGGACGTCGTGGCGAAGTCCATTTTCAGTTGTGACGACTCGAGTGTCTCGAGAAGCGTGGAATACACTGAAAAAGTGAGTATTTTTGCTAAAAGGCTGGTATTTTATGTACCAAAATTTATGAGGGACTAATCTGTAAGAAGGTTAATTTTGTAAAGGACTTATGTCCAAATATTTAGAGGTTGAAGGGCTTTTTGCAAAATGTGCTTTAAACACATGTATATGTGTATACGTGTGTGTAACGAGCCCTCTGCCCCTTCTTCTTCGTAACTGAAGTTCCACCACCTTCTCCACCTTGCGACTGACGCGGCCCCTCGGCTTGCCGAAACCCCCGGCCGTTCGGGTCGCCGGAGAGGGGTTAAGAAGCCTATAAATAGGAGCTTCTCTTGAGTTTTTGAAGCAGAGATCAACCGAGGCCTTGGGTTTAATCCAAACTCTTTCTGAGAGCTCCACTGAGAGGCTGCAACCGAGTCCTGGTGAAGCCGCCGTCGAGCGCCGCCGCAGCCATTTTCTTTTTTCTTCTCTCTCTCCGACTAGGTGTGAAGTTGGACCAGACCTCTTCAAGGTTGGATTGGGAGGTGTCTGGGAGTCCCTGGTGCTTGAAAGACTCTGCTGGAGCTTGCCGTGGCCTCGCGTGCTAGTGGGACCGAGTTCCGGCTTCATCCTATCTTCCCCGAGCTCGGCCAAGGTAAGGAACCTAGACCACTTAGAGTTAGGACCTCGGACCTTTAACAGTGGACATCTTAGGTCCTTATCTTCTTCCCTGCAAAGCCCCGAGCCCCCATGCAGCCTGGTTGGCCGGCGGGAGCGAAGTCTCGCCGGAAACCTAACTTAGCTCCGCCTCGAGAGACCTCAGCAACCGCTTGACCAATACGCACCAAAATTGGAGTGCCGAAACTGTAGAACATGTAGATAAAATCTGCAAATTTTGAGAATTTATGGTCAAGTAATTTTGAGAGAAAATGGATGCCCTAGCTTTTCGGAATATCGCATGTTGGCCGAGCCTCTTGCTCCGGCGCCGGCGCGCCTCCTCGCCGCCGGGAACTTGTCCAGAAAGGTTGCTGGGATCAAGGGGAGTCCATCCATGCCATTGCATGCGACCCATGCAGCCCAAATGGGAACCGGCCATGAATGGCCCGAGCTTGAAGCCATTAATGGCGGCCGGCAATCCGGCGACCTCCGACGGCGGGGACAAGGCCAGACCTTCCTAAAAGCTTGCTAGGAAGCTTTTGGTGCTGTTCTTTGCACCTTAAAATAAACCATTGCAAAGTTGCCATTGTGAAGAAGAAACTCAAACCAAGCTTGCCCCAGCCGCGCCGCCGCCGTGTCCTGTCGCCAGGCACGAGTACAGGTGAGGTTGTATTGTGTATTAGCATCCAATTGGGCAAGTGATTTGGTCCCAGATGCCTTGCTTGAATGGTCACGATTTTCAAAGTAATGGTGTCATCTTCAACCTCTTGCCGTGGCTAATCGAGGTGTGCAACCTTGACCCAGGCTTGCGGGGGATGATGCTCAAGTCCTCAGAAGCATTTCCTTCCAAGTTGGAAGCGATTTGGTGCTGTGGTTGCAAAGAACCAACTCGGGATTGGCTTGGGTGCTTGTTTGTGAATGGTGCATGCCAGGTGTTTGTGGAAATGCCACAATGAAGAAAGAATGGCAATTAGCTCTCGAGTTGTATATCAAAGTTACTCAGAATTGTCCCTGAGCTTAATGCTCACTTCAGACCAAGTTGGTTCTGTGTGGACAAGTGTTTAGAGCATTGTGGACTTGTAAGAGTGCGAGGTTTTGGATCTGCTTGATCCAGCAGGGTTGGGCTACAAGTAGCGCAAGCCCTGTGATCCTGACATTACCCAGAGTCTTTTTGATTCTTGGGGTTTCATCTAAAAAGGTGTAGATCCAAAGTTGTGATTAAACCATGCCTTAATACAATAAATTCTTAATAACAGTATTAGGGTCTGTTTGAAAAGTTGTAACAGTGTACTCCTGGCTATTTTGGGGTCACTGAACGCGATGCTCGCGTTAGAATCACTGTTTGAAGTCCCGAAGAAACAAAATGGCTTTTGGGCTATGTTAGTGCATATGTATGGGCCAAAATTTGCCTCGGGACTCGTGCTGCCACAAATGGGTAAGCACGGCGTTCAGCAAGTCGAATGTCACCTACTGGAGGTGACGGCTCATAAAAATGATTTACCGTTTGAGAGAACGAGCCAAAACAGTGGTTATTTATCGTATAAAATCCATTCTGAGTAAACTCGAGGGCCTTGCTGCAATTGTAGCAGTGTGGAAAAGCTAGCTGTAGGTTCTAAAGTGGTTTTGACCTTTCAAGTGGGGTTCCTGGAGTTCTTGTTAAGCTAAATATGCTTAATGTTGCGCAAATCGACGAATAGTCAATTCGCGCTTATGCACTTTGAGGATTTGATAGATCCTGAGTTGTCACCCGGTATTATTGTAGGGCCCAGTCGTCAGGAGCCAGCCGTGATCCGTCTTGTGGTTATCGCGACCGTCTACCTTCTGGTGGAGTCGTTGTTCCTCCTATATACAGGTGGGTTTATCTTCGGTCCGCGTTTTATCAGGTCGGCCCTATTGGGTGCCGTGGTAGGTTGGACCCCTGTTCTTGGTGTAGCCCTGAACCTATGCTTTAGCCTTACTATATGCTTTCATTCCAGCATTCAGTTATTTCAGCTATATTGCCTAATTATACATATGAGCCTTTCGTGATACTCTATTCTTCACTGCATGTTTAGAATAGGAATTCTAGTCTCAGTACTTGGCATGAATTGCATCAGTATCGATATCCTAGTGGGGATTTCCTCGGCTTCTCGCCGTCTGTCCGGTCTACCGACCGTGGACTGAGATTTAGCAGTATGGTTGCTATTGAGTTTATACCTGTTCTTATTACTTGCTTATCTACCAGCAGTTGCTTGATTAGCCTACTGAGACATATCATGCTTATATTCCAGCAGTTGCTTGTTTACCATATTCAGATATATCATGCTTACATTCTAGCAGTTGCTTGTCATATCGTGCTTACATTCCAGCAGTTACTTATGTATCATGTGGAGTTATATTATGATTCCTTCAGCAGTTGTTATGCATTTCCTGGACACATGACATGCTTGATTGGTCACTAGCATAGTCTATACCTGTCTCTATTCTTCACTGCATGTTTAGAATATGTGAGATTACTTCAGTACTTGGCATGTTATACTTGTATCCCAGTGGGGATTTTCCTCGGCTTCTTGCCGTCTATGTGGTCAGTGGACCATGGTTTGAGCATCAGCATTATGATCGCCGTCGAGCCAAGCTTTTCGTCACGCACACCGACGGTTTGGCCACCGTGTGGGTGTTCTTTACCGGTAGAGAGGTCTGATTGACCCGTGAGCCTAGTGGGGTTATGATAGCTTGATTGTGTGACCAAAAGTGGTTGTTGCCTGAGGTCATATGCTCCATGGCAAGTTTAGCCTGAGGCCCTTGTGGCCAAAAGTGGCAGTGATTGGGTATATTTGTGGTGACACCTTTGACGTATGATCTTTGTTATTTCCTGCTTATCATATTATCATTCTCTGCTTGTCAGATTATCAGTTATAGCATGATTATTTACTGCTTGCCAGATTATCAGTGATAGTATGACTATTTCCTGCTTGCCAGCTATAACATATTCATTCCTACTTGTCAGATTATCAGTTATAGCATGATCAGCTTTACATATGATTACACTGCTCTGTTGATTAATCCATGATTAATGGTACTCTGCTTAGATTATATACCTTTCAGTTGCAGTATACCCTACTTTTGCTATCCGCTTATTATTGTATCCAGTAGGTACGGCTTGCTATTTCCCGGCCCGTCGTGCCCACTGGGATACACTCCGGTGTGTCTCACACCCTCGGGTGACTGTTTTTCAGGTCCTTCGGGTGGGGGGACTTTGTACGCTCTGTGTGAGGACGTGAGATAGACTGACCCTGGTAGGATGTACCCTTTTTGGTTTTAGTAAAACTTATAACTGATATTTCCATTTTGAGAAACTGGATTGTAATAACTCTGGAACCTTGTGGATGAAATGGAGTAGAACTTAATTAGTATATCTATCTTGTATCTACTCTGCTTGACTGTATCTGTTAGCCGAGCACATATAGGGAAGACTCTGTTGGAGATACAGAGACTTTTCTATATGTGTGGCGGTCTGTTCACGCCTTGGAGAGTTCAAGTTTTAACTCTGATAAAAAAAAAAAAAATTAGACCCACTTTCGAATCTCGGGGCGTGACAGATTAGATGGTATCAGAGCCTAGGTACACGGTACCTAGGAATGGGTTAGGATAAACCCTAGGATGACCTGAGTCTGACGTGAGAGCGCGGGGTGTTGTCTTGTGGTTAGGAACTCAGGTGAATTATTTACTAACGAGACGTTTCCTAACCTTGTTGTTGTGACTACAAGCGGTGTTCGCACGCCCTCTGGGCTTGGTGGTGAAAGTGGGTGCAGTGTTGGCCGCGATCGTGATACGGGTCGTGGGCGAGATGTTTCAGTGGAGCCAGAGGGCTCAGATTGTTCGCAGTGGTTTGAGAGTTAGCTCACCACTTTTGTTGGGTTAGTTCAGCAGATGACTGCTATTTTTGCACCAGTCCCACCACTAGCCCAGGTACTTTGAGGTGTTGTTGAGCCTCCTGTAGCCCCACGCCACATAATATGTGACCTTTGTCACTGCCATGATTCTCGGAACTACACCGGTGGCTGCTATTATTGCTGATTCCCCGATTACAGCCATCGGGACGACTATGAGTTTAGCAATTCTTTTGCTGTGAAGGAAGTGATTCTGATGACACTTTATAAATACAAGCCTTTGTCGAGTTATGAACTAAGCCTGTACAGTGAAAGTAGCCGGAATTCAAGATTATTCCGATAGAGGTGGTTGTGATAGTGAGCGCGTTGGCCCTGTCATGGATGTTGTATCGATTAGTTTTGGTGGCCTATGGCCAAGTAGTAACCCTGATTGGGTTGGTGTTGAAGTCAGGTCCCACCTTTTTGCACGGATTTCGTAAACCGCCTCAGATTCTCCTATAAGTATTCAATAATTGTAGCCGTTGTGGCTGCTACCTTGGTGAAGTAGTATTGGTGGTTTGGAACTATTTTGTGATAATTGAGTCATATTAAAACATTAGTAGTACTATAGTTAAGTTTAAGTTTCGGGGACGAAACTTTTTATAAGTGGTGGGTGATGTAGTAATCGTGAATTTTAAAAAAGATTTAAATAAATTTCTGGAATTTTAAATAGCAGAAAATAAGTAAATAGGACCCCAAAAATATCGACTTTTGATCGGGGTCTGATCTGGAAAATCCGAGATCACCATTGCGATCGTCTCGTCGAAACATAGAAGTTTCATATTCATATGTTTTCGATCTGACGGACGGATCTTCCAGAAATCAGAAATAAAAAACGGACCACACGACTTAAGTGTGAATAGTAACTCGCGATTTTCGACCCCTCGCGAGCAACGGTTGGCCGAACTACTGCCTAAGAAATTCATATAGGGGTATGAGTAATGGAACCTAGCTAATTTTGACGTTCTGAGCGCGATGGCACAGACGATTTTCGCGTTTGGCGATCCGGGTGCATCGAAGTGCGTGCGTCGGTTTTCGACGTACAGAACAAGATGGCCCGAGATTTCATACGAGCGCCAAATCAAACAAATAAATAGGCTATTTTGAAGGTCTCGACCAGCCGGACGTCGTGGCGAAGTCCATTTTCAGTTGTGACGACTCGAGTGTCTCGAGAAGCGTGGAATACACTGAAAAAGTGAGTATTTTTGCTAAAAGGCTGGTATTTTATGTACCAAAATTTATGAGGGACTAATCTGTAAGAAGGTTAATTTTGTAAAGGACTTATGTCCAAATATTTAGAGGTTGAAGGGCTTTTTGCAAAATGTGCTTTAAACACATGTATATGTGTATACGTGTGTGTAACCGAGCCCTCTGCCCCTTCTTCTTCGTAACTGAAGTTCCACCACCTTCTCCACCTTGCGACTGACGCGGCCCCTCGGCTGCCGAAACCCCCGGCCGTTCGGGTCGCCGGAGAGGGGTTAAGAAGCCTATAAATAGGAGCTTCTCTTGAGTTTTTGAAGCAGAGATCAACCGAGGCCTTGGGTTTAATCCAAACTCCTTCTGAGAGCTCCACTGAGAGGCTGCAACCGAGTCCTGGTGAAGCCGCCGCCGAGCGCCGCCGCAGCCATTTTCTTTTTCTTCTCTCTCTCCGACTAGGTGTGAAGTTGGACCAGACCTCTTCAAGGTTGGATTGGGAGGTGTCTGGGGAGTCCCTGGTGCTTGAAAGACTCTGCTGGAGCTTGCCGTGGCCTCGCGTGCTAGTGGGACCGAGTTCCGGCTTCATCCTATCTTCCCCGAGCTCGGCCAAGGTAAGGAACCTAGACCACTTAGAGTTAGGACCTCGGACCTTTAACAGTGGACATCTTAGGTCCTTATCTTCTTCCCTGCAAAGCCCCGAGCCCCCATGCAGCCTGGTTGGCCGGCGGGAGCGAAGTCTCGCCGGAAACCTAACTTAGCTCCGCCTCGAGAGACCTCAGCAACCGCTTGACCAATACGCACCAAAATTGGAGTGCCGAAACTGTAGAACATGTAGATAAAATCTGCAAATTTGAGAATTTATGGTCAAGTATTTTGAGAGAAAATGGATGCCCTAGCTTTTCGGAATATCGCATGTTGGCCGAGCCTCTTGCTCCGGCGCCGGCGCGCCTCCTCGCCGCCGGGAACTTGTCCAGAAAGGTTGCTGGGATCAAGGGGAGTCCATCCATGCCATTGCATGCGACCCATGCAGCCCAAATGGGAACCGGCCATGAATGGCCCGAGCTTGAAGCCATTAATGGCGGCCGGCAATCCGGCGACCTCCGACGGCGGGGACAAGGCCAGACCTTCCTAAAAGCTTGCTAGGAAGCTTTTGGTGCTGTTCTTTGCACCTTAAAATAAACCATTGCAAAGTTGCCATTGTTGAAGAAGAAACTCAAACCAAGCTTGCCCCAGCCGCGCCGCCGCCGTGTCCTGTCGCCAGGCACGAGTACAGGTGAGGTTGTTTTGTGTATTAGCATCCAATTGGGCAAGTGATTTGGTCCCAGATGCCTTGCTTGAATGGTCACGATTTTCAAAGTAATGGTGTCATCTTCAACCTCTTGCCGTGGCTAATCGAGTGTGCAACCTTGACCCAGGCTTGCGGGGGATGATGCTCAAGTCCTCAGAAGCATTTCCTTCCAAGTTGGAAGCGATTTGGTGCTGTGGTTGCAAAGAACCAACTCGGGATTGGCTTGGGTGCTTGTTTGTGAATGGTGCATGCCAGTGTTTGTGGAAATGCCACAATGAAGAAAGAATGGCAATTAGCTCTCGAGTTGTATATCAAAGTTACTCAGAATTGTCCCCTGAGCTTAATGCTCACTTCAGACCAAGTTGGTTCTGTGTGGACAAGTGTTTAGAGCATTGTGGACTTGTAAGAGTGCGAGGTTTTGGATCTGCTTGATCCAGCAGGGTTGGGCTACAAGTAGCGCAAGCCCTGTGATCCTGACATTACCCAGAGTCTTTTTGATTCTTGGGGTTTCATCTGAAAAGGTGTAGATCCAAAGTTGTGATTAAACCATGCCTTAATACAATAAATTCTTAATAACAGCATTAGGGTCTGTTTGAAAAGTTGTAACAGTGTACTCCTGGCTATTTTGGGGTCACTGAACGCGATGCTCGCGTTAGAATCACTGTTTGAAGTCCCGAAGAAACAAAATGGCTTTTGGGCTATGTTAGTGCATATGTTATGGGCCAAAATTTGCCTCGGGACTCGTGCTGCCACAAATGGGTAAGCACGGCGTTCAGCAAGTCGAATGTCACCTACTGGAGGTGACGGCTCATAAAAATGATTTACCGTTTGAGAGAACGAGCCAAAACAGTGGTTATTTATCGTATAAAATCCATTCTGAGTAAACTCGAGGGCCTTGCTGCAATTGTAGCAGTGTGGAAAAGCTAGCTGTAGGTTCTAAAGTGGTTTTGACCTTTCAATGGGGTTCCTGGAGTTCTTGTTAAGCTAAATATGCTTAATGTTGCGCAAATCGACGAATAGTCAATTCGCGCTTATGCACTTTGAGGATTTGATAGATCCTGAGTTGTCACCCGGTATTATTGTAGGGCCCAGTCGTCAGGAGCCAGCCGTGATCCGTCTTGTGGTTATCGCGACCGTCTACCTTCTGGTGGAGTCGTTGTTCCTCCTATATACAGGTGGGTTTATCTTCGGTCCGCGTTTTATCAGGTCGGCCCTATTGGGTGCCGTGGTAGGTTGGACCCCTGTTCTTGGTGTAGCCCTGAACCTATGCTTTAGCCTTACTATATGCTTTCATTCCAGCATTCAGTTATTTCAGCTATATTGCCTAATTATACATATGAGCCTTTCGTGATACTCTATTCTTCACTGCATGTTTAGAATAGGAATTCTAGTCTCAGTACTTGGCATGAATTGCATCAGTATCGATATCCTAGTGGGGATTTCCTCGGCTTCTCGCCGTCTGTCCGGTCTACCGACCGTGGACTGAGATTTAGCAGTATGGTTGCTATTGAGTTTATACCTGTTCTTATTACTTGCTTATCTACCAGCAGTTGCTTGATTAGCCTACTGAGACATATCATGCTTATATTCCAGCAGTTGCTTGTTTACCATATTCAGATATATCATGCTTACATTCCAGCAGTTGCTTGTCATATCGTGCTTACATTCCAGCAGTTACTTGTGTATCATGTGGAGTTATATTATGATTCCTTCAGCAGTTGTTATGCATTTCCTGGACACATGACATGCTTGATTGGTCACTAGCATAGTCTATACCTGTCTCTATTCTTCACTGCATGTTTAGAATATGTGAGATTACTTCAGTACTTGGCATGTTATACTTGTATCCCAGTGGGGATTTTCCTCGGCTTCTTGCCGTCTATGTGGTCAGTGGACCATGGTTTGAGCATCAGCATTATGATCGCCGTCGAGCCAAGCTTTTCGTCACGCACACCGACGGTTTGGCCACCGTGTGGGTGTTCTTTACCGGTAGAGAGGTCTGATTGACCCGTGAGCCTAGTGGGGTTATGATAGCTTGATTGTGTGACCAAAAGTGGTTGTTGCCTGAGGTCATATGCTCCATGGCAAGTTTAGCCTGAGGCCCTTGTGGCCAAAAGTGGCAGTGATTGGGTATATTTGTGGTGACACCTTTGACGCATGATCTTTGTTATTTCCTGCTTATCATATTATCATTCTCTGCTTGTCAGATTATCAGTTATAGCATGATCATTTACTGCTTGCCAGATTATCAGTGATAGTATGACTATTTTCTGCTTGCCAGCTATAACATATTCATTCCTACTTGTCAGATTATCAGTTATAGCATGATCAGCTTTACATATGATTACACTGCTCTGTTGATTAATCCATGATTAATGGTACTCTGCTTAGATTATATACCTTTCAGTTGCAGTATACCCTACTTTTGCTATCCGCTTATTATTGTATCCAGTAGGTACGGCTTGCTATTTCCCGGCCCGTCGTGCCCACTGGGATACACTTCGGTGTGTCTCACACCCTCGGGTGACTGTTTTTCAGGTCCTTCGGGTGGGGGGACTTTTGTACGCTCTGTGTGAGGACGTGAGATAGACTGACCCTGGTAGGATGTACCCTTTTTGGTTTTAGTAAAACTTATAACTGATATTTCCATTTTGAGAAACTGGATTGTAATAACTCTGGAACCTTGTGGATGTAATGGAGTAGAACTTAATTAGTATATCTATCTTGTATCTACTCTGATTGACTGTATCTGTTAGCCGAGCACATATAGGGAAGACTCTGTTGGAGATACAGAGACTTTTCTATATGTGTGGCGGTCTGTTCACGCCTTGGTGAGTTCAAGTTTTAACTCTGATAAAAAAAAAAAAAAATTTAGACCCACTTTCGAATCTCGGGGCGTGACAGATTAGATGGTATCAGAGCCTAGGTACACGGTACCTAGGAATGGGTTAGGATAAACCCTAGGATGACCTGAGTCTGACGTGAGAGCGCGGGGTGTTGTCTTGTGGTTAGGAACTCAGGTGAATTATTTACTAACGAGACGTTTCCTAACCTTGTTGTTGTGACTACAAGCGGTGTTCGCACGCCCTCTGGGCTTGGTGGTGAAAGTGGGTGCAGTGTTGGCCGCGATCGTGATACGGGTCGTGGGCGAGATGTTTCAGTGGAGCCAGAGGGCTCAGATTGTTCGCAGTGGTTTGAGAGTTAGCTCACCACTTTTGTTGGGTTAGTTCAGCAGATGACTGCTATTTTTGCACCAGTCCCACCACTAGCCCAGGTACTTTGAGGTGTTGTTGAGCCTCCTGTAGCCCCACGCCACATAATATGTGACCTTTGTCACTGCCATGATTCTCGGAACTACACCGGTGGCTGCTATTATTGCTGATTCCCCGATTACAGCCATCGGGACGACTATGAGTTTAGCAATTCTTTTGCTGTGAAGGAAGTGATTCTGATGACACTTTATAAATACAAGCCTTTGTCGAGTTATGAACTAAGCCTGTACAGTGAAAGTAGCCGGAATTCAAGATTATTCCGATAGAGGTGGTTGTGATAGTGAGCGCGTTGGCCCTGTCATGGATGTTGTATCGATTAGTTTTGGTGGCCTATGGCCAAGTAGTAACCCTGATTGGGTTGGTGTTGAAGTCAGGTCCCACCTTTTTGCACGGATTTCGTAAACCGCCTCAGATTCTCCTATAAGTATTCAATAATTGTAGCCGTTGTGGCTGCTACCTTGGTGAAGTAGTATTGGTGGTTTGGAACTATTTTGTGATAATTGAGTCATATTAAAACATTAGTAGTACTATAGTTAAGTTTAAGTTTCGGGGACGAAACTTTTTATAAGTGGTTGGTGATGTAGTAATCGTGAATTTTAAAAAAGATTTAAATAAATTTCTGCAATTTTAAATAGCAGAAAATAAGTAAATAGGACCCCAAAAATATCGACTTTTGATCGGGGTCTGATCTGGAAAATCCGAGATCACCATTGCGATCGTCTCGTCGAAATATAGAAGTTTCATATTCATATGTTTTCGATCTGACGGACGGATCTTCCAGAAATCAGAAATAAAAAACGGACCACACGACTTAAGTGTGAATAGTAACTCGCGATTTTCGACCCCTCGCGAGCAACGGTTGGCCGAACTACTGCCTAAGAAATTCATATAGGGGTATGAGTAATGGAACCTAGCTAATTTTGACGTTCTGAGCGCGATGGCACTGACGATTTTCGCGTTTGGCGATCCGGGTGCATCGAAGTGCGTGCGTCAGTTTTCGACGTACAGAACAAGATGGCCCGAGATTTCATACGAGCGCCAAATCAAACAAATAAATAGGCTATTTTGAAGGTCTCGACGAGCCGGACGTCGTGGCGAAGTCCATTTTAAGTTGTGACGACTCGAGTGTCTCGAGAAGCGTGGAATACACTGAAAAAGTGAGTATTTTTTCTAAAAGGCTGGTATTTTATGTACCAAAATTTATGAGGGACTAATCTGTAAGAAGGTTAATTTTGTAAAGGACTTATGTCCAAATATTTAGAGGTTGAAGGGCTTTTTGCAAAATGTGCTTTAAACACATGTATATGTGTATACGTGTGTGTAACCGAGCCCTCTGCCCCTTCTTCTTCGTAACTGAAGTTCCACCACCTTCTCCACCTTGCGACTGACGCGGCCCCTCGGCTGCCGAAACCCCCGGCCGTTCGGGTCGCCGGAGAGGGGTTAAGAAGCCTATAAATAGGAGCTTCTCTTGAGTTTTTGAAGCAGAGATCAACCGAGGCCTTGGGTTTAATCCAAACTCCTTCTGAGAGCTCCACTGAGAGGCTGCAACCGAGTCCTGGTGAAGCCGCCGCCGAGCGCCGCCGCAGCCATTTTCTTTTTCTTCTCTCTTTCCGACTAGGTGTGAAGTTGGACCAGACCTCTTCAAGGTTGGATTGGGAGGTGTCTGGGGAGTCCCTGGTGCTTGAAAGACTCTGCTGGAGCTTGCCGTGGCCTCGCGTGCTAGTGGGACCGAGTTCCGGCTTCATCCTATCTTCCCCGAGCTCGGCCAAGGTAAGGAACCTAGACCACTTAGAGTTAGGACCTCGGACCTTTAACAGTGGACATCTTAGGTCCTTATCTTCTTCCCTGCAAAGCCGCGAGCCCCCATGCAGCCTGGTTGGCCGGCGGGAGCGAAGTCTCGCCGGAAACCTAACTTAGCTCCGCCTCGAGAGACCTCAGCAACCGCTTGACCAATACGCACTAAAATTGGAGTGCCGAAACTGTAGAACATGTAGATAAAATCTGCAAATTTTGAGAATTTATGGTCAAGTATTTTGAGAGAAAATGGATGCCCTAGCTTTTCGGAATATCGCATGTTGGCCGAGCCTCTTGCTCCGGCGCCGGCGCGCCTCCTCGCCGCCGGGAACTTGTCCAGAAAGGTTGCTGGGATCAAGGGGAGTCCATCCATGCCATTGCATGCGACCCATGCAGCCCAAATGGGAACCGGCCATGAATGGCCCGAGCTTGAAGCCATTAATGGCGGCCGGCAATCCGGCGACCTCCGACGGCGGGGACAAGGCCAGACCTTCCTAAAAGCTTGCTAGGAAGCTTTTGGTGCTGTTCCTTGCACCTTAAAATAAACCATTGCAAAGTTGCCATTGTTGAAGAAGAAACTCAAACCAAGCTTGCCCCAGCCGCGCCGCCGCCGTGTCCTGTCGCCGGGCACGAGTACAGGTGAGGTTGTTTTGTGTATTAGCATCCAATTGGGCAAGTGATTTGGTCCCAGATGCCTTGCTTGAATGGTCACGATTTTCAAAGTAATGGTGTCATCTTCAACCTCTTGCCGTGGCCAATCGAGTGTGCAACCTTGACCCAGGCTTGCGGGGGATGATGCTCAAGTCCTCAGAAGCATTTCCTTCCAAGTTGGAAGTGATTTGGTGCTGTGGTTGCAAAGAACCAACTCGGGATTGGCTTGGGTGCTTGTTTGTGAATGGTGCATGCCAGGTGTTTGTGGAAATGCCACAATGAAGAAAGAATGGCAATTAGCTCTCGAGTTGTATATCAAAGTTACTCAGAATTGTCCCCTGAGCTTAATGCTCACTTCAGACCAAGTTGGTTCTGTGTGGACAAGTGTTTAGAGCATTGTGGACTTTTAAGAGTGCGAGGTTTTGGATCTGCTTGATCCAGCAGGGTTGGGCTACAAGTAGCGCAAGCCCTGTGATCCTTACATTACCCAGAGTCTTTTTGATTCTTGGGGTTTCATCTGAAAATGTGTAGATCCAAAGTTGTGATTAAACCATGCCTTAATACAATAAATTCTTAATAACAGTATTAGGGTCTGTTTGAAAAGTTGTAACAGTGTACTCCTGGCTATTTTGGGGTCACTGAACGCGATGCTCGCGTTAGAATCACTGTTTGAAGTCCCGAAGAAACAAAATGGCTTTTGGGCTATGTTAGTGCATATGTTATGGGCCAAAATTTGCCTCGGGACTCGTGCTGCCACAAATGGGTAAGCACGGCGTTCAGCAAGTCGAATGTCACCTACTGGAGGTGACGGCTCATAAAAATGATTTACCGTTTGAGAGAACGAGCCAAAACAGTGGTTATTTATCGTATAAAATCCATTCTGAGTAAACTCGAGGGCCTTGCTGCAATTGTAGCAGTGTGGAAAAGCTAGCTGTAGGTTCTAAAGTGGTTTTGACCTTTCAAGTGGGGTTCCTGGAGTTCTTGTTAAGCTAAATATGCTTAATGTTGCGCAAATCGACGAATAGTCAATTCGCGCTTATGCACTTTGAGGATTTGATAGATCCTGAGTTGTCACCCGGTATTATTGTAGGGCCCAGTCGTCAGGAGCCAGCCGTGATCCGTCTTGTGGTTATCGCGACCGTCTACCTTCTGGTGGAGTCGTTGTTCCTCCTATATACAGGTGGGTTTATCTTCGGTCCGCGTTTTATCAGGTCGGCCCTATTGGGTGCCGTGGTAGGTTGGACCCCTGTTCTTGGTGTAGCCCTGAACCTATGCTTTAGCCTTACTATATGCTTTCATTCCAGCATTCAGTTATTTCAGCTATATTGCCTGAATTATACATATGAGCCTTTCGTGATACTCTATTCTTCACTGCATGTTTAGAATAGGAATTCTAGTCTCAGTACTTGGCATGAATTGCATCAGTATCGATATCCTAGTGGGGATTTCCTCAGCTTCTCGCCGTCTGTCCGGTCTACCGACCGTGGACTGAGATTTAGCAGTATGGTTGCTATTGAGTTTATACCTGTTCTTATTACTTGCTTATCTACCAGCAGTTGCTTGATTACCCTACTGAGACATATCATGCTTATATTCCAGCAGTTGCTTGTTTACCATATTCAGATATATCATGCTTACATTCCAGCAGTTGCTTGTCATATCGTGCTTACATTCCAGCAGTTACTTGTGTATCATGTGGAGTTATATTATGATTCCTTCAGCAGTTGTTATGCATTTCCTGGACACATGCCATGCTTGATTGGTCACTAGCATAGTCTATACCTGTCTCTATTCTTCACTGCATGTTTAGAATAGGTGAGATTACTTCAGTACTTGGCATGTTATACTTGTATCCCAGTGGGGATTTTCCTCGGCTTCTTGCCGTCTATGTGGTCAGTGGACCATGGTTTGAGCATCAGCATTATGATCGCCGTCGAGCCAAGCTTTTCGTCACGCACACCGACGGTTTGGCCACCGTGTGGATGTTCTTTACCGGTAGAGAGGTCTGATTGACCCGTGAGCCTAGTGGGGTTATGATAGCTTGATTGTGTGACCAAAAGTGGTTGTTGCCTGAGGTCATATGCTCCATGGCAAGTTTAGCCTGAGGCCCTTGTGGCCAAAAGTGGCAGTGATTGGGTATATTTGTGGTGACACCTTTGACGCATGATCTTTGTTATTTCCTGCTTATCATATTATCATTCTCTGCTTGTCAGATTATCAGTTATAGCATGATTATTTACTGCTTGCCAGATTATCAGTGATAGTATGACTATTTCCTGCTTGCCAGCTATAACATATTCATTCCTACTTGTCAGATTATCAGTTATAGCATGATCAGCTTTACATATGATTACACTGCTCTGTTGATTAATCCATGATTAATGGTACTCTGCTTAGATTATATACCTTTCAGTTGCAGTATACCCTACTTTTGCTATCCGCTTATTATTGTATCCAGTAGGTACGGCTTGCTATTTCCCGGCCCGTCGTGCCCACTGGGATACACTCCGGTGTGTCTCACACCCTCGGGTGACTGTTTTTCAGGTCCTTCGGGTGGGAGGACTTTTGTACGCTCTGTGTGAGGACGTGAGATAGACTGACCCTGGTAGGATGTACCCTTTTTGGTTTTAGTAAAACTTATAACTGATATTTCCATTTTGAGAAACTGGATTGTAATAACTCTGGAACCTTGTGGATGTAATGGAGTAGAACTTAATTAGTATATCTATCTTGTATCTACTCTGATTGACTGTATCTGTTAGCCGAGCACATATAGGGAAGACTCTGTTGGAGATACAGAGACTTTTCTATATGTGTGGCGGTCTGTTCACGCCTTGGAGAGTTCAAGTTTTAACTCTGATAAAAAAAAAAAAAATTTAGACCCACTTTCGAATCTCGGGGCGTGACAGATTAGATGGTATCAGAGCCTAGGTACACGGTACCTAGGAATGGGTTAGGATAAACCCTAGGATGACCTGAGTCTGACGTGAGAGCGCGGGGTGTTGTCTTGTGGTTAGGAACTCAGGTGAATTATTTACTAACGAGACGTTTCCTAACCTTGTTGTTGTGACTACAAGCGGTGTTCGCACGCCCTCTGGGCTTGGTGGTGAAAGTGGGTGCAGTGTTGGCCGCGATCGTGATACGGGTCGTGGGTGAGATGTTTCAGTGGAGCCAGAGGGCTCAGATTGTTCGCAGTGGTTTGAGAGTTAGCTCACCACTTTTGTTGGGTTAGTTCAGCAGATGACTGCTATTTTTGCACCAGTCCCACCACTAGCCCAGGTACTTTGAGGTGTTGTTGAGCCTCCTGTAGCCCCACGCCACATAATATGTGACCTTTGTCACTGCCATGATTCTCGGAACTACACCGGTGGCTGCTATTATTGCTGATTCCCCGATTACAGCCATCGGGACGACTATGAGTTTAGCAATTCTTTTGCTGTGAAGGAAGTGATTCTGATGACACTTTATAAATACAAGCCTTTGTCGAGTTATGAACTAAGCCTGTACAGTGAAAGTAGCCGGAATTCAAGATTATTCCGATAGAGGTGGTTGTGATAGTGAGCGCGTTGGCCCTGTCATGGATGTTGTATCGATTAGTTTTGGTGGCCTATGGCCAAGTAGTAACCCTGATTGGGTTGGTGTTGAAGTCAGGTCCCACCTTTTTGCACGGATTTCGTAAACCGCCTCAGATTCTCCTATAAGTATTCAATAATTGTAGCCGTTGTGGCTGCTACCTTGGTGAAGTAGTATTGGTGGTTTGGAACTATTTTGTGATAATTGAGTCATATTAAAACATTAGTAGTACTATAGTTAAGTTTAAGTTTCGGGGACGAAACTTTTTATAAGTGGTGGGTGATGTAGTAATCGTGAATTTTAAAAAAGATTTAAATAAATTTCTGGAATTTTAAATAGCAGAAAATAAGTAAATAGGACCCCAAAAATATCGACTTTTGATCGGGGTCTGATCTGGAAAATCCGAGATCACCATTGCGATCGTCTCGTCGAAACATAGAAATTTCATATTCATATGTTTTCGATCTGACGGACGGATCTTCCAGAAATCAGAAATAAAAAACGGACCACACGACTTAAGTGTGAATAGTAACTCGCGATTTTCGACCCCTCGCGAGCAACGGTTGGCCGAACTACTGCCTAAGAAATTCATATAGGGGTATGAATAATGGAACCTAGCTAA
The DNA here is from genome assembly GCA_029204045.2 of Tillandsia leiboldiana. Lineage (NCBI taxonomy): Eukaryota > Viridiplantae > Streptophyta > Magnoliopsida > Poales > Bromeliaceae > Tillandsia > Tillandsia leiboldiana. Next base: position 6,183,734 of record CM055065.1, read on the forward strand.
TTTTGACGTTCTGAGCGCGATGGCACTGACGATTTTCGCGTTTGGCGATCCGGGTGCATCGAAGTGCGTGCGTCGGTTTTCGACGTACAGAACAAGATGGCCCGAGATTTCATACGAGCGCCAAATCAAACAAATAAATAGGCTATTTTGAAGGTCTCGACGAGCCGGACGTCGTGGCGAAGTCCATTTTCAGTTGTGACGACTCGAGTGTCTCGAGAAGCGTGGAATACACTGAAAAAGTGAGTATTTTTGCTAAAAGGCTGGTATTTTATGTACCAAAATTTATGAGGGACTAATCTGTAAGAAGGTTAATTTTGTAAAGGACTTATGTCCAAATATTTAGAGGTTGAAGGGCTTTTTGCAAAATGTGCTTTAAACACATGTATATGTGTATACGTGTGTGTAACCGAGCCCTCTGCCCCTTCTTCTTCGTAACTGAAGTTCCACCACCTTCTCCACCTTGCGACTGACGCGGCCCCTCGGCTGCCGAAACCCCCGGCCGTTCGGGTCGCCGGAGAGGGGTTAAGAAGCCTATAAATAGGAGCTTCTCTTGAGTTTTTGAAGCAGAGATCAACCGAGGCCTTGGGTTTAATCCAAACTCCTTCTGAGAGCTCCACTGAGAGGCTGCAACCGAGTCCTGGTGAAGCCGCCGCCGAGCGCCGCCGCAGCCATTTTCTTTTTCTTCTCTCTCTCCGACTAGGTGTGAAGTTGGACCAGACCTCTTCAAGGTTGGATTGGGAGGTGTCTGGGGAGTCCCTGGTGCTTGAAAGACTCTGCTGGAGCTTGCCGTGGCCTCGCGTGCTAGTGGGACCGAGTTCCGGCTTCATCCTATCTTCCCCGAGCTCGGCCAAGGTAAGGAACCTAGACCACTTAGAGTTAGGACCTCGGACCTTTAACAGTGGACATCTTAGGTCCTTATCTTCTTCCCTGCAAAGCCCCGAGCCCCCATGCAGCCTGGTTGGCCGGCGGGAGCGAAGTCTCGCCGGAAACCTAACTTAGCTCCGCCTCGAGAGACCTCAGCAACCGCTTGACCAATACGCACCAAAATTGGAGTGCCGAAACTGTAGAACATGTAGATAAAATCTGCAAATTTTGAGAATTTATGGTCAAGAATTTTGAGAGAAAATGGATGCCCTAGCTTTTCGGAATATCGCATGTTGGCCGAGCCTCTTGCTCCGGCGCCGGCGCGCCTCCTCGCCGCCGGGAACTTGTCCAGAAGGTTGCTGGGATCAAGGGGAGTCCATCCATGCCATTGCATGCGACCCATGCAGCCCAAATGGGAACCGGCCATGAATGGCCCGAGCTTGAAGCCATTAATGGCGGCCGGCAATCCGGCGACCTCCGACGGCGGGGACAAGGCCAGACCTTCCTAAAAGCTTGCTAGGAAGCTTTTGGTGCTGTTCTTTGCACCTTAAAATAAACCATTGCAAAGTTGCCATTGTTGAAGAAGAAACTCAAACCAAGCTTGCCCCAGCCGCGCCGCCGCCGTGTCCTGTCGCCAGGCACGAGTACAGGTGAGGTTGTTTTGTGTATTAGCATCCAATTGGGCAAGTGATTTGGTCCCAGATGCCTTGCTTGAATGGTCACGATTTTCAAAGTAATGGTGTCATCTTCAACCTCTTGCCGTGGCTAATCGAGTGTGCAACCTTGACCCAGGCTTGCGGGGGATGATGCTCAAGTCCTCAGAAGCATTTCCTTCCAAGTTGGAAGCGATTTGGTGCTGTGGTTGCAAAGAACCAACTCGGGATTGGCTTGGGTGCTTGTTTGTGAATGGTGCATGCCAGGTGTTTGTGGAAATGCCACAATGAAGAAAGAATGGCAATTAGCTCTCGAGTTGTATATCAAAGTTACTCAGAATTGTTCCCTGAGCTTAATGCTCACTTCAGACCAAGTTGGTTCTGTGTGGACAAGTGTTTAGAGCATTGTGGACTTTTAAGAGTGCGAGGTTTTGGATCTGCTTGATCCAGCAGGGTTGGGCTACAAGTAGCGCAAGCCCTGTGATCCTGACATTACCCAGAGTCTTTTTGATTCTTGGGGTTTCATCTAAAAAGGTGTAGATCCAAAGTTGCTGATTCCCCGATTACAGCCATCGGGACGACTATGAGTTTAGCAATTCTTTTGCTGTGAAGGAAGTGATTCTGATGACACTTTATAAATACAAGCCTTTGTCGAGTTATGAACTAAGCCTGTACAGTGAAAGTAGCCGGAATTCAAGATTATTCCGATAGAGGTGGTTGTGATAGTGAGCGCGTTGGCCCTGTCATGGATGTTGTATCGATTAGTTTTGGTGGCCTATGGCCAAGTAGTAACCCTGATTGGGTTGGTGTTGAAGTCAGGTCCCACCTTTTTGCACGGATTTCGTAAACCGCCTCAGATTCTCCTATAAGTATTCAATAATTGTAGCCGTTGTGGCTGCTACCTTGGTGAAGTAGTATTGGTGGTTTGGAACTATTTTGTGATAATTGAGTCATATTAAAACATTAGTAGTACTATAGTTAAGTTTAAGTTTCGGGGACGAAACTTTTTATAAGTGGTGGGTGATGTAGTAATCGTGAATTTTAAAAAAGATTTAAATAAATTTCTGGAATTTTAAATAGCAGAAAATAAGTAAATAGGACCCCAAAAATATCGACTTTTGATCGGGGTCTGATCTGGAAAATCCGAGATCACCATTACGATCGTCTCGTCGAAACATAGAAGTTTCATATTCATATGTTTTCGATCTGACGGACGGATCTTCCAGAAATCAGAAATAAAAAACGGGCAACACGACCTAAGTGTGAATAGTAACTCGCGATTTTCGACCCCTCGCGAGCAACGGTTGGCCGAACTACTGCCTAAGAAATTCATATAGGGGTATGAGTAATGGAACCTAGCTAATTTTGACGTTCTGAGCGCGATGGCACTGACGATTTTCGCGTTTGGCGATCCGGGTGCATCGAAGTGCGTGCGTCGGTTTTCGACGTACAGAACAAGATGGCCCGAGATTTCATACGAGCGCCAAATCAAACAAATAAATAGGCTATTTTGAAGGTCTCGACGAGCCGGACGTCGTGGCGAAGTCCATTTTCAGTTGTGACGACTCGAGTGTCTCGAGAAGCGTGGAATACACTGAAAAAGTGAGTATTTTTGCTAAAAGGCTGGTATTTTATGTACCAAAATTTATGAGGGACTAATCTGTAAGAAGGTTAATTTTGTAAAGGACTTATGTCCAAATATTTAGAGGTTGAAGGGCTTTTTGCAAAATGTGCTTTAAACACATGTATATGTGTATACGTGTGTGTAACCGAGCCCTCTGCCCCTTCTTCTTCGTAACTGAAGTTCCACCACCTTCTCCACCTTGCGACTGACGCGGCCCCTCGGCTGCCGAAACCCCCGGCCGTTCGGGTCGCCGGAGAGGGGTTAAGAAGCCTATAAATAGGAGCTTCTCTTGAGTTTTTGAAGCAGAGATCAACCGAGGCCTTGGGTTTAATCCAAACTCCTTCTGAGAGCTCCACTGAGAGGCTGCAACCGAGTCCTGGTGAAGCCGCCGCCGAGCGCCGCCGCAGCCATTTTCTTTTTCTTCTCTCTCTCCGACTAGGTGTGAAGTTGGACCAGACCTCTTCAAGGTTGGATTGGGAGGTGTCTGGGGAGTCCCTGGTGCTTGAAAGACTCTGCTGGAGCTTGCCGTGGCCTCGCGTGCTAGTGGGACCGAGTTCCGGCTTCATCCTATCTTCCCCGAGCTCGGCCATGGTAAGGAACCTAGACCACTTAGAGTTAGGACCTCGGACCTTTAACAGTGGACATCTTAGGTCCTTATCTTCTTCCCTGCAAAGCCCCGAGGCCCCATGCAGCCTGCACTACAACAAAAACGGTATATAGCGACACTTTTAAGTGACGCTACATGCTAAAAAAAGTGCTGCTGGGTAACTTACCAACACTTTTAAAAAGTGTTGCTATATGTGGGGTCGCTAGGTATATAGCGACAGTTTTTAAGGGTGTCGGTATAACCTAAAATGAGTGCTGCTAAATTACCGACACTTGTTTAAGCTTTTAGCAGCACATAAAAATGCTACAAAATTATAATCTAGCAATACTTTTTTTTTTATTTCAGTGACACTTAATAAATGTCCAATTTCTTAAAAAATTATTCTATTTTTTCTTGATACGTAACATTTTTTAAAATATAATACCACTCTATGATAACTTATTATCATTAAGCATACTTAGCATATTTTTAATTTGATTTGTCTTGATTTTAATTAACAAAAAAAAATATAAAAAAAAAATTTATAGTTATACTAATTAACACCAAAATGTCTCAAAGTAGTATATGCATATCTTTAAATGAGTATTTAGTCACTAAATCACAGTACCAACAAATGCAAGTTTTTTAATCCAGGAGAAAGACAAATGATAACAAAAAGTAAAAATATCATATCAGATCTAGTCTTAATGAGCTCCGCAATTAAGATTTGAACCTGCAAATTCAATAATACTCAAGTTAATAATAGATTAGTCAAATAATCTTTTAACATAAAAATTAATTAAGATAAGTTTAATGTTTACCAGATGGGCAATGAGATTGTGGATGAATATTATGAGCGTTAGATACGTCTGAAACCTGAAAGAATATATTTTATAGTATTAGATTATCATTTCATCCTAAAAAAATGGCATTACTTGACAATGAACAAGACATTATTGAAGTGAAAGATTATCAAACTTAAAATACAATTTGATACATGCATCTCTATTTGGTATATAAATTTAAACAAGAGAAAGAGAATTTACAACTTTCTTAGAGCGTTTAAGCCTTTTAAGCTTTGAGTTACTATCAAAGAGAGCCGTCGACGGGAAGGAAAAAGTTGAAAAAAAAGAGAAAAGAAAAGTGTAAGCAATATATTATTGATAGTTTTACAGTAATGTAATAACTCTGATAAATCATCTAACTTCAGTGTAAAAGAAAACACAGAGCCTAATCCCTTGTAATGCATGGCCCAGTTGGAGCTTTTTTATTAAGAGCCACGAAGCTTATTTTAGCTCAAGACTACAGCTGATCTCCGGACTTTAGTACATGGTTGATGCTTCCAGAGAAGCTAATCCGATAGCCAGGCCAAACAGGCAGTTAATCTGGCAAGTGGATTACATTTGGGGCAATTTGTATGGATTAGAATGGGTCCTATGCGCTTTTGTTTGAACTCTTTAGTCTCTGATTGTATCTTTCTATCCCAACCTCGATCGGCAAAAGAATCTTATTCCTCTAGTAAAGTAGTCATTTTATTCCAAACAGGGTTAAGAAGGTCATTTTACAGCAAAAGCTGACACGGCTGTCAGATTTATTCCAACAGTGAACAATGGAAGTGCAACATTTGTTGAAAGTAAAATGTATAAGTGAAAATTTCAGGGATCAAGTTGCATTATCAGGATAGTCCAGGGACTGCATACATTTTACTCTCATATGTTTAAACCCGAGCAACATACATTAAACAAGAAGCAATGGAAAACAACAAGGCATATGAACTTCAAAAGGAAAACTCGAGCAGCATACATTAAACAAAGAAAACAAGAACTGAAATAGATAATTGAGTTATTAATTACCTCAGAAACTCGTCGGTTTTTCTTATATGAAGTCCAGGGTTGTGGCTCTAATAGAAAAATCCCACCCTACCAGAAGAAAGGGGAAAAATTAAGCAAGAAGCAATCATTATATCAGTTCCCAAGCTTGTAATGCATTACTAAATGCTAACCACAGTCAAACCAAAAGAGAGAAATCAAGATCAACCGGTCTAAGAAGTCTCCATATCTTCACAAACAAAGTAATTAGTGTAGAGTTATTATGGATCCCAGAGGATCTAAATAGGTACTATCAAACAACTAGAGGGGGGGTGAATAGGTGTAATACTTAAAAACTCAATCTCAGTGCAAAATAAAAACCAATGCGAAAAATAAAAACAGCACACCGAGATATACGTGGAAACTCCAATCCAGGAGAAAAACCACGGGACCAACACGCAATAACAATCCACTAAGAATAGAAGAATAACAAGGTGATTACCGACTCCACGGACTCAAACCCCTCCTTCAGCTTCTTCGGACCTTGCGCTGACCGGTTGGATATCCACGCAATAACAATCCCTAAGAAAAGAAGAATAACAAGGTGATTACCGTCTCCACGGATTTAACCCCTCCTTCAATTTCTTGGACCTCGCGCTCCAACGTTTTGCCCGTCCACTGCTCACGTTCGAATCCACGAGCGCACGCTTCGAATCCACGAAACGCCTTTAGCACACCGAATCCACGATGCCACGTCGAATCCACGACGCAAACTCAGTCGATAAGAATATTGACTTCGATGGTGATCCTCTGCTTAGATTCTCATTGAGGAACCGTAGAAAAAATCTCTAAGCAAAGATTAGATCAATTCGACAAAAGAATGTTCTTGAAAGAACCATCGAATTGACCTAAAAGAGGCTTATGAAGAAGATCGATAAAAACCTAGCCTCTAGGGTTGCTCTCAAGTGTTTTATAAATTGATCGGCCGTAGCTCCCACGTTTTGAGAAACCCTAAGTGTCTATTTATAGTTTAGAAACCTTTGGAATGAGATAAGAATCAAAAACTTACCTTATCTGGAAATTTTCAGGACGGCGATCCGGATCGGATTTACTGCGATCCGGATCGTCGTAACGAGATTGACGATTCCAGAAAACCAAGGGTTCGGGATCCGGATTGCAAGGTCCGATCCGGATCGTTCATACAAATCAGAAAACTTAACATTCGGGATCCGGATCGGAAATTGCATGGATCCGGATCGAAGTCTTGTATGAAGCAACAACCTTCGGGATCCGGATCGTTGGCCCTGATCCGGATCCTGAACATGTCCGAACACCAGTTTTTGATTATTATGAAATTAAAAATTCTTCCAAGTGTTTCTATACTATAAGAAAGTATTCGGATCACCAAAATTATTTAGTTAACCATACCTGATCCTTTTGAATACTTTCTTCTTGAGATTGATGTAACTGATCCACAATTCTTCAACTTCAATCTTCAAGATTCAAGACACTGAGTGTCAACTTGAGCTCTTGTTGAATCTTCTCTAAGTCTTTGATTGCTGATTGACAATTTGATCCCTTTAAGACTCCGACTCACTCACTGACTTGACTCACGAAATATGCCAATACCAAAATGCCGTAACAATTAGACATCATCACCCCATTCAGATGGATCCATTTCGTGACACTCAAACTGCAGAAGCAAAATGATACAATGTAAATTTATTAAGTCAATTAGAAACTCCAGAAAAATATAATGTAGACTGGATTATAAACTTCAGAAAAATGCCTGTGTGCGCGCATGTATATATAAAGTCATAAAATCTGAATTTCATACACACTATTAAATTTCGATTCTAACAAACATACCTTAAATTGAATACATCCCAAGCTTGTAATGTCATTACTAAATGCTAACCACAGTCAAACCAAAAGAGAGAAATCAAGATCAACCGTACTAAGAATCTCCATATCTTCACAAACAAAGTAATTAGTGTAGAGTTATTAGGGATCCCAGAGGATCTAAATAGTACTATCAAACAACTAAGGGGGGGTGAATAGGTGTAATACTTAAAAACTCATCTCAGTGCAAAATAAAAACCAATGCGAAAAATAAAACAGCACACCGAGATATACGTGGAAACTCCAATCCAGGAGAAAAACCACGGGACCAACACGCAATAACAATCCACTAAGAATAGAAGAATAACAAGGTGATTACCGACTCCACGGACTCAAACCCCTCCTTCAGCTTCTTCGGACCTTGCGCTGACCGGTTGGATATCCACGCAATAACAATCCCTAAGAAAAGAAGAATAACAAGGTGATTACCGTCTCCACGGATTTAACCCCTCCTTCAATTTCTTGGACCTCGCGCTCCACCGTTTTGCCCGTCCACTGCTCACGTTCGAATCCACGAGCGCACGCTTCGAATCCACGAAACGCCTTTAGCACACCGAATCCACGATGCCACGTCGAATCCACGACGCAAACTCAGTCGATAAGAATATTGACTTCGATGGTGATCCTCTGCTTAGATTCTCATTGAGGAACCGTAGAAAAAATCTCTAAGCAAAGATTAGATCAATTCGACAAAAGATATGTTCTTGAAAGAACCATCGAATTGACCTAAAAGAGGCTATGAAGAAGATCGATAAAAACCTAGCCTCTAGGGTTGCTCTCAAGTGTTTTATAAATTGATCGGCCGTAGCTCCCACGTTTTTGAGAAACCCTAAGTGTCTATTTATAGTTTAGAAACCTTTGGAAAGAGATAAGAATCAAAAACTTACCTTATCTGGAAATTTTCAGGACGGCGATCCGGATCGGATTTACTGCGATCCGGATCGTCGTAACGAGATTGACGATTCCAGGAAAACCAAGGGTTCGGGATCCGGATTGCAAGGTCCGATCCGGATCGTTCATACAAATCAGAAAAACTTAACATTCGGGATCCGGATCGGAAATTGCATGGATCCGGATCGAAGTCTTGTATGAAGCAACAACCTTCGGGATCCGGATCGTTGGCCCTGATCCGGATCCTGAACATGTCCGAACACCAGTTTTTGATTATTATGAAATTAAAAATTCTTCCAAGTGTTTCTATACTATAAGAAAGTATTCGGATCACCAAAATTATTTAGTTAACCATACCTGATCCTTTTGAATACTTTCTTCTTGAGATTGATGTAACTGATCCACAATTCTTCAACTTCAATCTTCAAGATTCAAGACACTGAGTGTCAACTTGAGCTCTTGTTGAATCTTCTCTAAGTCTTTGATTGCTGATTGACAATTTGATCCCTTTAAGACTCCGACTCAACTCACTGACTTGACTCACGAAATATGCCAATACCAAAATGCCGTAACAATTAGACCATCATCACCCCAATTCAGATGGATCCATTTCGTGACACTCAAACTGCAGAAGCAAAATGATACAATGTAAATTTATTAAGTCAATTAGAAACTCCAGAAAAATATAATGTAGACTGGATTATAAACTTCAGAAAAATGCCTGTGTGCGCGCATGTATATATAAAGTCATAAAATCTGAATTTCATACACACCTATTAAATTTCCGATTCTAACAAACATACCTATAAATTGAATACATCGACATTTCTGTAAGTACAAAGCTACAATATGTAAAAAAGTCAAGCTTTCGAAAGGTATAACAGATATAGGAATTTTTACTACAAATATAAATAATTTGCATGGGCATGTAAGTAAAAAGATCTTGTAGATACATCTCACAAATTAAAATTACTCAGGTTACTATACTTTTCAATAAAAAACAACAAATGAGATCAAACTTGGTAAGGGTGACTCAGATTTAGAAAATGAACTTACCAAAGAATTGTATCATACTTTTCTGAGCATCCATCTAAACTCTCTATAAAATTTTGACGGCGGAAAGAAACTACATTGAAAATATCCCCTGCTGTATCAGGAGAATCATCATGCTTAGAGGTAGGGATCTTCCCCTTTGAAGTTTGACCAGTCCTTCTCCCCAAATAGCTCAAACTATTAGACGCTGGTAAGTTAGAACCCTCTATTGCCCTTTTATGTGCATTCTCGAGTCTAGCTATCTTTCGTAAGTTCCAGCGAGCAGTTTCCACCAAACCTAAATGTAGAATAAGACAATACAGTTAAACCAACAGATAAATCCATGGATATGAAACTTAAACATTCGATAATGCATGATAAATAACGGAATATTTCACCTCATGCAGTAAATTTTCAATCTACGAGGGATAAAGAGGGGTTGAGAATTCAATTTTCATCATGCGGGATTGTGATTGTGAAACTAGTTGCTTCAAAAATAAAATTAAGACAATGACTACGTCTAGAGCACAAAAGCAGAATAAGTTAGAAAAGAAAGAAAATTACAGACGAAACAGTATATGGACAGATATGAATAAAATCATCTGCTAATTAAAAATCCACGGATGAAGCAACAGCTCCGTTTTAATAATTAAGTGAGAATTCTACCTTCAGGTAAAATAAAATTGGGGATTAATATGTCCCTCGATAATCCACTCCTTTTACACCTGCAATGACAAAATACCCAAAAATTCAACAGTGTTGTTTCTTTCCACCACTCGTTAACCATTTAGGCATTTACAATACTAAGTTCACATGAATTAGGAGGTAAAGGAAGTGGATTATCCCAATGACAGTTAGAACTCCGGAAAGCAAACCCTAAAGTCCCAGATGTATAGCATGTCGTATCAAAAGCATGAAACCGATTAACAAACCAGTGTTTAACCTAAGAAGCTCACTCACCTGCATCGATGTCGATTCCCAAAATGCTTTGGCACAGAAACTTCTTCGCTGCATTAGAATCAAAAGGAAAAACAAAATTATACAACAAGAAGAGGATCATTATAAGATGAAGGGCCAACGATCACAGCATTACACTGTTCAGCCTCCAACTTGAAAAATTAAATGGCATTCATCTCTAATTTGTCAGATCCAATCTAAATACTAGCTAGTAGCTTTGACAAAAAAAAGTCCAAGTTCTTAACAGAGAAGAACTTACAACTTTCTGTACAATGAGCTGCACCTAGTTTGCTATACGATGCTTATTTCTTAACCAATTTTCATCTCCACGATCTCAATCCTACAACCAGTAAGAATTTGAAAAACTCAGTCCAATTCAAAAGCAAGTGCAATTGCACCCAGAATTGCCCAGAGCTCACATAGCGGAGCCCACACCTCTCAATCCAACCCAAGAATCAGCATCATGAAACAAAAAGTTACCAAAATGAGATGCGCAAGCGAAAATCGAGATCTAACCCGAAATCCTGCGGCGGGCCCTGCTCGTCGGGGTTGGGCACCAGCGACGACGAGCGGCGCAAGGGAGCGGCCGCGGCAGCGGAGCCGGAGCGCGGAACACTAACCCTAGATCATCGTCGTCGTCGTCGTCGTCGTCGGAGGAGGTGGTGGGGGGGATGGGATCGGGGGAAGAGGGGAGAGGGGGGAGAGGGGGCGAGCTCGGGTGGGGTGGGGGGGGGGGGGGGGGGGGGGGGGGTGAGATCGCGTGAGCTCGCACGGGTTGGGTTTGGGTGGGTTGGGTTCTGGGATTAGAATTGATAATTGGAGTTCTGGGATTAGAATTAATAATTGGAGATTTAAAATTTAAATTAATATTTAAAAATTAAGCATATAACTTTAATTTTTAAAATTTAAATTTTATTTTAAAATTTAAATTTAAAATTTAAAAAAAATTTAAAATTTTTAATTTGAGATTTTTAAATTTTAATTTTAAAAATCAAAATTACTTTTTAAATCCTCTATTGAGCCAAAAATTATTTTTTTTTTGGCCCAAAATTACTTTTCAAAAGATAACCAAATACGGACATATTTAACATAAAATTATTAATCGGTAAAAAGAATAAAATTAAAATAATTACCGCTAAAATATAATTATATATTATTTAATAGCGGTCATTTTATAATTGCCGTTATTAAATTGTCACAAAAAGTCTATTTTGTTGTAGTGAGAGGGGGTAATGTAAATGTTTGGCTGTGGGTGTCATTATTTTGATTTGGGTGGAGAAGGATATTGGGCTTTGTTTGGGCCTTGATGTGTGGTGGGTTGAGTAGGAATAGTTTTTTTTTTTTTAGGTTGGGTTTAAATTTGAGTTTTGATAGATTAAATTTAAGAGGTTTTGGATATATGGGACACTTGTGTAAAAGTGTCCCAACAATGTGTCACTATAACCTTATTGTGTTGTAGTGCTGGTTGGCCGGCGGGAGCGAAGTCTCGCCGGAAACCTAACTTAGCTCCGCCTCGAGAGACCTCAGCAACCGCTTGACCAATACACACCAAAATTGGAGTGTCGAAACTGTAGAACATGTAGATAAAATCTGCAAATTTTGAGAATTTATGGTCAAGTATTTTGAGAGAAAATGGATGCCCTAGCTTTTCGGAATATCGCATGTTGGCCGAGCCTCTTGCTCCGGCGCCGGCGCGCCTCCTCGCCGCCGGGAACTTGTCCAGAAAGGTTGCTGGGATCAAGGGGAGTCCATCCATGCCATTGCATGCGACCCATGCAGCCCAAATGGGAACCGGCCATGAATGGCCCGAGCTTGAAGCCATTAATGGCGGCCGGCAATCCGGCGACCTCCGACGGCGGGGACAAGGCCAGACCTTCCTAAAAGCTTGCTAGGAAGCTTTTGGTGCTGTTCCTTGCACCTTAAAATCAACCATTGCAAAGTTGCCATTGTTGAAGAAGAAACTCAAACCAAGCTTGCCCCAGCCGCGCTGCCGCCGTATCCTGTCGCCGGGCACGAGTACAGGTGAGGTTGTTGTGTGTATTAGCATCCAATTGGGCAAGTGATTTGGTCCCAGATGCCTTGCTTGAATGGTCACGATTTTCAAAGTAATGGTGTCATCTTCAACCTCTTGCCGTGGCCAATCGAGTGTGCAACCTTGACCCAGGCTTGCGGGGGATGATGCTCAAGTCCTCAGAAGCATTTCCTTCCAAGTTGGAAGTGATTTGGTGCTGTGGTTGCAAAGAACCAACTCGGGATTGGCTTGGGTGCTTGTTTGTGAATGGTGCATGCCAGGTGTTTGTGGAAATGCCACAGTGAAGAAAGAATGGCAATTAGCTCTCGAGTTGTATATCAAAGTTACTCAGAATTGTCCCCTGAGCTTAATGCTCAATTCAGACCAAGTTGGTTCTGTGTGGACAAGTGTTTAGAGCATTGTGGACTTGTAAGAGTGCGAGGTTTTGGATCTGCTTGATCCAGCAGGGTTGGGCTACAAGTAGCGCAAGCCCTGTGATCCTGACATTACCCAGAGTCTTTTTGATTCTTGGGGTTTCATCTGAAAAGGTGTAGATCCAAAGTTGTGATTAAACCAAGCCTTAATACAATAAATTCTTAATAACAGTATTAGGGTCTGTTTGAAAAGTTGTAACAGTGTACTCCTGGCTATTTTGGGGTCACTGAACGCGATGCTCGCGTTAGAATCACTGTTTGAAGTTCCGAAGAAACAAAATGGCTTTTGGGCTATGTTAGTGCATATGTTATGGGCCAAAATTTGCCTCGGGACTCGTGCTGCCACAAATGGGTAAGCACGGCGTTCAGCAAGTCGAATGTCACCTACTGGAGGTGACGGCTCATAAAAATGATTTACCGTTTGAGAGAACGAGCCAAAACAGTGGTTATTTATCGTATAAAATCCATTCTGAGTAAACTCGAGGGCCTTGCTGCAATTGTAGCAGTGTGGAAAAGCTAGCTGTAGGTTCTAAAGTGGTTTTGACCTTTCAGTGGGGTTCCTGGAGTTCTTGTTAAGCTAAATATGCTTAATGTTGCGCAAATCGACGAATAGTCAATTCGCGCTTATGCACTTTGAGGATTTGATAGATCCTGAGTTGTCACCCGGTATTATTGTAGGGCCCAGTCGTCAGGAGCCAGCCGTGATCCGTCTTGTGGTTATCGCGACCGTCTACCTTCTGGTGGAGTCGTTGTTCCTCCTATATACAGGTGGGTTTATCTTCGGTCCGCGTTTTATCAGGTCGGCCCTATTGGGTGCCGTGGTAGGTTGGACCCCTGTTCTTGGTGTAGCCCTGAACCTATGCTTTAGCCTTACTATATGCTTTCATTCCAGCATTCAGTTATTTCAGCTATATTGCCTGATTATACATATGAGCCTTTCATGATACTCTATTCTTCACTGCATGTTTAGAATAGGAATTCTAGTCTAGTACTTGGCATGAATTGCATCAGTATCGATATCCTAGTGGGGATTTCCTCGGCTTCTCGCCGTCTGTCCGGTCTACCGACCGTGGACTGAGATTTAGCAGTATGGTTGCTATTGAGTTTATACCTGTTCTTATTACTTGCTTATCTACCAGCAGTTGCTTGATTACCCTACTGAGACATATCATGCTTATATTCCAGCAGTTGCTTGTTTACCATATTCAGATATATCATGCTTACATTCCAGCAGTTGCTTGTCATATCGTGCTTACATTCCAGCAGTTACTTGTGTATCATGTGGAGTTATATTATGATTCCTTCAGCAGTTGTTATGCATTTCCTGGACACATGCCATGCTTGATTGGTCACTAGCATAGTCTATACCTGTCTCTATTCTTCACTGCATGTTTAGAATAGGTGAGATTACTTCAGTACTTGGCATGTTATACTTGTATCCCAGTGGGGATTTTCCTCGGCTTCTTGCCGTCTATGTGGTCAGTGGACCATGGTTTGAGCATCAGCATTATGATCGCCGTCGAGCCAAGCTTTTCGTCACGCACACCGACGGTTTGGCCACCGTGTGGGTGTTCTTTACCGGTAGAGAGGTCTGATTGACCCGTGAGCCTAGTGGGGTTATGATAGCTTGATTGTGTGACCAAAAGTGGTTGTTGCCTGAGGTCATATGCTCCATGGCAAGTTTAGCCTGAGGCCCTTGTGGCCAAAAGTGGCAGTGATTGGGTATATTTGTGGTGACACCTTTGACGCATGATCTTTGTTATTTCCTGCTTATCATATTATCATTCTCTGCTTGTCAGATTATCAGTTATAGCATGATCATTTACTGCTTGCCAGATTATCAGTGATAGTATGACTATTTCCTGCTTGCCAGCTATAACATATTCATTCCTACTTGTCAGATTATCAGTTATAGCATGATCAGCTTTACATATGATTACACTGCTCTGTTGATTAATCCATGATTAATGGTACTCTGCTTAGATTATATACCTTTCAGTTGCAGTATACCCTACTTTTGCTATCCGCTTATTATTGTATCCAGTAGGTACGGCTTGCTATTTCCCGGCCCGTCGTGCCCACTGGGATACACTCCGGTGTGTCTCACACCCTCGGGTGACTGTTTTTCAGGTCCTTCGGGTGGGGGGACTTTTGTACGCTCTGTGTGAGGACGTGAGATAGACTGACCCTGGTAGGATGTACCCTTTTTGGTTTTAGTAAAACTTATAACTGATATTTCCATTTTGAGAAACTGGATTGTAATAACTCTGGAACCTTGTGGATGTAATGGAGTAGAACTTAATTAGTATATCTATCTTGTATCTACTCTGATTGACTGTATCTGTTAGCCGAGCACATATAGGGAAGACTCTGTTGGAGATACAGAGACTTTTCTATATGTGTGGCGGTCTGTTCACGCCTTGGAGAGTTCAAGTTTTAACTCTGATAAAAAAAAAAAAATTTAGACCCACTTTCGAATCTCGGGGCGTGACAGATTAGATGGTATCAGAGCCTAGGTACACGGTACCTAGGAATGGGTTAGGATAAACCCTAGGATGACCTGAGTCTGACGTGAGAGCGCGGGGTGTTGTCTTGTGGTTAGGAACTCAGGTGAATTATTTACTAACGAGACGTTTCCTAACCTTGTTGTTGTGACTACAAGCGGTGTTCGCACGCCCTTTGGGCTTGGTGGTGAAAGTGGGTGCAGTGTTGGCCGCGATCGTGATACGGGTCGTGGGCGAGATGTTTCAGTGGAGCCAGAGGGCTCAGATTGTTCGCAGTGGTTTGAGAGTTAGCTCACCACTTTTGTTGGGTTAGTTCAGCAGATGACTGCTATTTTTGCACCAGTCCCACCACTAGCCCAGGTACTTTGAGGTGTTGTTGAGCCTCCTGTAGCCCCACGCCACATAATATGTGACCTTTGTCACTGCCATGATTCTCGGAACTACACCGGTGGCTGCTATTATTGCTGATTCCCCGATTACAGCCATCGGGACGACTATGAGTTTAGCAATTCTTTTGCTGTGAAGGAAGTGATTCTGATGACACTTTATAAATATAAGCCTTTGTCGAGTTATGAACTAAGCCTGTACAGTGAAAGTAGCCGGAATTCAAGATTATTCCGATAGAGGTGGTTGTGATAGTGAGCGCGTTGGCCCTGTCATGGATGTTGTATCGATTAGTTTTGGTGGCCTATGGCCAAGTAGTAACCCTGATTGGGTTGGTGTTGAAGTCAGGTCCCACCTTTTTGCACGGATTTCGTAAACCGCCTCAGATTCTCCTATAAGTATTCAATAATTGTAGCCGTTGTGGCTGCTACCTTGGTGAAGTAGTATTGGTGGTTTGGAACTATTTTGTGATAATTGAGTCATATTAAAACATTAGTAGTACTATAGTTAAGTTTAAGTTTCGGGGACGAAACTTTTTATAAGTGGTGGGTGATGTAGTAATCGTGAATTTTAAAAAAGATTTAAATAAATTTCTGGAATTTTAAATAGCATAAAATAAGTAAATAGGACCCCAAAAATATCGACTTTTGATCGGTGTCTGATCTGGAAAATCCGAGATCACCATTGCGATCGTCTCGTCGAAACATAGAAGTTTCATATTCATATGTTTTCGATCTGACGGACGGATCTTCCAGAAATCAGAAATAAAAAACGGGCCACACGACTTAAGTGTGAATAGTAACTCGCGATTTTCGACCCCTCGCGAGCAACGGTTGGCCGAACTACTCCCTAAGAAATTCATATAGGGGTATGAGTAATGGAACCTAGCTAATTTTGACGTTCTGAGCGCGATGGCACTGACGATTTTCGCGTTTGGCGATCCGGGTGCATCGAAGTGCGTGCGTCGGTTTTCGACGTACAGAACAAGATGGCCCGAGATTTCATACGAGCGCCAAATCAAACAAATAAATAGGCTATTTTGAAGGTCTCGACGAGCCGGACGTCGTGGCGAAGTCCATTTTCAGTTGTGACGACTCGAGTGTCTCGAGAAGCGTGGAATACACTGAAAAAGTGAGTATTTTTGCTAAAAGGCTGGTATTTTATGTACCAAAATTTATGAGGGACTAATCTGTAAGAAGGTTAATTTTGTAAAGGACTTATGTCCAAATATTTAGAGGTTGAAGGGCTTTTTGCAAAATGTGCTTTAAACACATGTATATGTGTATACGTGTGTGTAACCGAGCCCTCTGCCCCTTCTTCTTCGTAACTGAAGTTCCACCACCTTCTCCACCTTGCGACTGACGCGGCCCCTCGGCTGCCGAAACCCCCGGCCGTTCGGGTCGCCGGAGAGGGGTTAAGAAGCCTATAAATAGGAGCTTCTCTTGAGTTTTTGAAGCAGAGATCAACCGAGGCCTTGGGTTTAATCCAAACTCCTTCTGAGAGCTCCACTGAGAGGCTGCAACCGAGTCCTGGTGAAGCCGCCGCCGAGCGCCGCCGCAGCCATTTTCTTTTTCTTCTCTCTCTCCGACTAGGTGTGAAGTTGGACCAGACCTCTTCAAGGTTGGATTGGGAGGTGTCTGGGGAGTCCCTGGTGCTTGAAAGACTCTGCTGGAGCTTGCCGTGGCCTCGCGTGCTAGTGGGACCGAGTTCCGGCTTCATCCTATCTTCCCCGAGCTCGGCCAAGGTAAGGAACCTAGACCACTTAGAGTTAGGACCTCGGACCTTTAACAGTGGACATCTTAGGTCCTTATCTTCTTCCCTGCAAAGCCCCGAGCCCCCATGCAGCCTGGTTGGCCGGCGGGAGCGAAGTCTCGCCGGAAACCTAACTTAGCTCCGCCTCGAGAGACCTCAGCAACCGCTTGACCAATACGCACCAAAATTGGAGTGCCGAAACTGTAGAACATGTAGATAAAATCTGCAAATTTGAGAATTTATGGTCAAGTATTTTGAGAGAAAATGGATGCCCTAGCTTTTCGGAATATCGCATGTTGGCCGAGCCTCTTGCTCCGGCGCCGGCGCGCCTCCTAGCCGCCGGGAACTTGTCCAGAAAGGTTGCTGGGATCAAGTGGAGTCCATCCATGCCATTGCATGCGACCCATGCAGCCCAAATGGGAACCGACCATGAATGGCCCGAGCTTGAAGCCATTAATGGCGGCCGGCAATCCGGCGACCTCCGACGGCGGGGACAAGGCCAGACCTTCCTAAAAGCTTGCTAGGAAGCTTTTGGTGCTGTTCCTTGCACCTTAAAATCAACCATTGCAAAGTTGCCATTGTTGAAGAAGAAACTCAAACCAAGCTTGCCCCAGCCGCGCCGCCGCCGTGTCCTGTCGCCGGGCACGAGTACAGGTGAGGTTGTTGTGTGTATTAGCATCCATTTGGGCAAGTGATTTGGTCCCAGATGCCTTGCTTGAATGGTCACGATTTTCAAAGTAATGGTGTCATCTTCAACCTCTTGCCGTGGCCAATCGAGTGTGCAACCTTGACCCAGGCTTGCGGGGGATGATGCTCAAGTCCTCAGAAGCATTTCCTTCCAAGTTGGAAGTGATTTGGTGCTGTGGTTGCAAAGAACCAACTCGGGATTGGCTTGGGTGCTTGTTTGTGAATGGTGCATGCCAGGTGTTTGTGGAAATGCCACAATGAAGAAAGAATGGCAATTAGCTCTCGAGTTGTATATCAAAGTTACTCAGAATTGTCCCCTGAGCTTAATTCTCACTTCAGACCAAGTTGGTTCTGTGTGGACAAGTGTTTAGAGCATTGTGGACTTGTAAGAGTGTGAGGTTTTGGATCTACTTGATCCAGCAGGGTTGGGCTACAAGTAGCGCAAGCCCTGTGATCCTGACATTACCCAGAGTCTTTTTGATTCTTGGGGTTTCATCTGAAAAGGTGTAGATCCAAAGTTGTGATTAAACCAAGCCTTAATACAATAAATTCTTAATAACAGTATTAGGGTCTGTTTGAAAAGTTGTAACAGTGTACTCCTGGCTATTTTGGGGTCACTGAACGCGATGCTCGCGTTAGAATCACTGTTTGAAGTCCCGAAGAAACAAAATGGCTTTTGGGCTATGTTAGTGCATATGTTATGGGCCAAAATTTGCCTCGGGACTCGTGCTGCCACAAATGGGTAAGCACGGCGTTCAGCAAGTCGAATGTCACCTACTGGAGGTGACGGCTCATAAAAATGATTTACCGTTTGAGAGAACGAGCCAAAACAGTGGTTATTTATCGTATAAAATCCATTCTGAGTAAACTCGAGGGCCTTGCTGCAATTGTAGCAGTGTGGAAAAGCTAGCTGTAGGTTCTAAAGTGGTTTTGACCTTTCAGTGGGGTTCCTGGAGTTCTTGTTAAGCTAAATATGCTTAATGTTGCGCAAATCGACGAATAGTCAATTCGCGCTTATGCACTTTGAGGATTTGATAGATCCTGAGTTGTCACCCGGTATTATTGTAGGGCCCAGTCGTCAGGAGCCAGCCGTGATCCGTCTTGTGGTTATCGCGACCGTCTACCTTCTGGTGGAGTCGTTGTTCCTCCTATAAACAGGTGGGTTTATCTTCGGTCCGCGTTTTATCAGGTCGGCCCTATTGGGTGCCGTGGTAGGTTGGACCCCTGTTCTTGGTGTAGCCCTGAACCTATGCTTTAGCCTTACTATATGCTTTCATTCCAGCATTCAGTTATTTCAGCTATATTGCCTGATTATACATATGAGCCTTTCGTGATACTCTATTCTTCACTGCATGTTTAGAATAGGAATTCTAGTCTCAGTACTTGGCATGAATTGCATCAGTATCGATATCCTAGTGGGGATTTCCTCGGCTTCTCGCCGTCTGTCCGGTCTACCGGCCGTGGACTGAGATTTAGCAGTATGGTTGCTATTGAGTTTATACCTGTTCTTATTACTTGCTTATCTACCAGCAGTTGCTTGATTACCCTACTGAGACATATCATGCTTATATTCCAGCAGTTGCTTGTTTACCATATTCAGATATATCATGCTTACATTCCAGCAGTTGCTTGTCATATCGTGCTTACATTCCAGCAGTTACTTGTGTATCATGTGGAGTTATATTATGATTCCTTCAGCAGTTGTTATGCATTTCCTGGACACATGCCATGCTTGATTGGTCACTAGCATAGTCTATACCTGTCTCTATTCTTCACTGCATGTTTAGAATAGGTGAGATTACTTCAGTACTTGGCATGTTATACTTGTATCCCAGTGGGAATTTTCCTCGGCTTCTTGCCGTCTATGTGGTCAGTGGACCATGGTTTGAGCATCAGCATTATGATCGCCGTCGAGCCAAGCTTTTCGTCACGCACACCGACGGTTTGGCCACCGTGTGGGTGTTCTTTACCGGTAGAGAGGTCTGATTGACCCGTGAGCCTAGTGGGGTTATGATAGCTTGATTGTGTGACCAAAAGTGGTTGTTGCCTGAGGTCATATGCTCCATGGCAAGTTTAGCCTGAGGCCCTTGTGGCCAAAAGTGGCAGTGATTGGGTATATTTGTGGTGACACCTTTGACGCATGATCTTTGTTATTTCCTGCTTATCATATTATCATTCTCTGCTTGTCAGATTATCAGTTATAGCATGATCATTTACTGCTTGCCAGATTATCAGTGATAGTATGACTATTTCCTGCTTGCCAGCTATAACATATTCATTCCTACTTGTCAGATTATCAGTTATAGCATGATCAGCTTTACATATGATTACACTGCTCTGTTGATTAATCCATGATTAATGGTACTCTGCTTAGATTATATACCTTTCAGTTGCAGTATACCCTACTTTTACTATCCGCTTATTATTGTATCCAGTAGGTACGGCTTGCTATTTCCCGGCCCGTCGTGCCCACTGGGATACACTCCGGTGTGTCTCACACCCTCGGGTGACTGTTTTTCAGGTCCTTCGGGTGGGGGGACTTTTGTACGCTCTGTGTGAGGACGTGAGATAGACTGACCCTGGTAGGATGTACCCTTTTTGGTTTTAGTAAAACTTATAACTGATATTTCCATTTTGAGAAACTGGATTGTAATAACTCTGGAACCTTGTGGATGTAATGGAGTAGAACTTAATTAGTATATCTATCTTGTATCTACTCTGATTGACTGTATCTGTTAGCCGAGCACATATAGGGAAGACTCTGTTGGAGATACAGAGACTTTTCTATATGTGTGGCGGTCTGTTCACGCCTTGGAGAGTTCAAGTTTTAACTCTGATAAAAAAAAAAAAAATTTAGACCCACTTTCGAATCTCGGGGCGTGACAGCAGCCGTGAGGACACACTCACCCCAAAATTTGATAGGTAAACCGGCTTGGAAGCGTAAGGCGTGGGCAACTTTTAAAAGATGTCGATGCTTGCGCTCCACAATTCCATTTTGTTGTTGAGTATTGACACAGGATAATTGGTGCAAAATACCATTTTGGTGAAAAAAGGATTTCATCGAGTTAGAAGTGAACTCATGTCCATTATCGCTCCGTACTTGTTTTATAGAGTAATTAAACTGTGTTTTGATCATGGCATAAAAGTTGATAAAAAATTGATATGTATCAGACTTGTGTTGCATAAGAAATACCCAAGTTGAACGAGAGCAATCATCTACAATAGTGAGAAAATAATTTGCACCAGAAAAAGAAGCAGCTTTATATGGTCCCCAGATATCACAATGAACTAATTCAAAAGGAAATTGAGATTTATTCGAGCTTAAGGGAAAAACATTCTAGTCTGTTTAGCATGATGACAAACATCACAACAATTATTAAGGGTCATAAAAGGCAAACTAGAAAGTGTAGGAATAAGAGATAAGCGTTCAAAAGATAAATGCCCCAAACGTTGGTGCCAAATATTAGGATTTTCATTCTTGACACTGGTTGCAGCAAAAGGAATTTGAAGTTGCTTGAAATAATAAATGCCATCCCATAGCTCACCCATTCCAATCAGTCTCCTCGTGGCAAGGTCCTGCAAGGTACAGAAAGTAGGAAAAAATATGGCAACACAATGTAGATCTTTCGTTAATTTGCTTGTCGAAAGAAGATTACAAGTGAAAGATGGAGCATATAAAACATTATTTATGGCAAAATTTGAGGAAAGTAAGACTCGACCATGGCCTTGAACAGGAAGACTAGATCCATCTGGTAGCTTAACAGGTGGCAAAGAACTATTGTGATGATCCGGACTTCCGCAGAGACTGTTGCAGCGTTAACAGTGACTACAGGAAGCTTACACGGTGTATCGGAGCTAGTAGTGTCGAAAACGGACCTCAGAAATAGACCCGGCGCGAAAATCGGATCAAGTGGGCCTTTTCGGGGGCTTCCGCCAAAATTTTGGATGAGAATTTGGAGAAACGGATGGCGGATTTGGACTCAGCGCGCGAAAACAATCAAAATAGACTATTTACATGTTTTCGGCGCAAAATTACTGTTCACGCCGGAACAGTAACTCCGGCAGTCGGAAATACTGTTCCGGCGATCGGCGGCGACCGGCAGGCGGCGGAGCAAGGCGGCGCGCGGCGGCGCAGAGGCGGAACGCGGCCGCGGGCAGCGCGAGCAGGCGCGCAGGCGGCCGGTCCACAGGAATGGCGTGCACCGGGTGCACGGAAGATCGGCTTTGACACGTGGCATCCCCTCATTGGTCAGGCTGCATCAAGGAGGGCGGCTGGTCTGTGACACGTGGCATCACCCTATTGGCCGACAAGATCCGGAAGACCCGGCGCGTAGACCGGGCGCGTGCGCCACGTGTGACACGTGGCCACTATTCATTGGCGGGCGCAGAGCCGCCCACGTGCGCCGGGCGCGTGGAACACGTGGGCGGCGGGTGACACGTGGCACTCTCCTGTTGGCCCAGTATGGCTATTCTGTGTTTTGCGACACGTGGCGCATCCTGGTTGGCCGGTTTTGCTGTTTCCTGTTTGGGCCCGGATTCGGTGTGGAGCCCGAATGAAATTTGGCCCATTTTGATGCCTTTATAAGACCTCTCCCTCTCTCTTTGCAAATTCCGGATTCTAGAGAGAGAAAGTGAGCTTGTGATCTATATGAAAGTTGTTTCTCTCTCTGTCCTCCATCTCCCCTAGAAGTTTCAGAATTTTTGGAGTTTCTGACAGCGAGTTATCTGTGACGCGGCGCTTCGACGTTTCCCCTTTTTCGGCTCATTTCCGTCGCAGTTCAGTCAGAAAATTCCTGTGCGCTAACCAGGAGGAATTTTTGAGAGATTTCTGCAGAAGCCCATTCCTAAGAGGTAAGGCTTCGATTTTTATGTTGATCACCTTGCTCCATTTCGCACTTTTGGCATGGTTCCCGAGGCACCTTTGACCCCCCCTTTTGCTGTGGTATTTTCTGGACAGCATCGACTTCTCCGATTTATATCTTGGCGTAGGAACATCGGATCAAGGCGTATAAATAGTCGTTTTGGGCCTACTCTTCGCGAGGAACGCAACCGTGAATTTTCTGGGATTTTTGGAGCTCAGCACAGAGGTGAAATGCCTCGTTTTTCGTGCTGGTTGGAAAAATAGCAAAAGCTATGTTTTGGGACTTGTATATTTACACCTTGTGCTATGTGTGTTGTTGTAGGGCACGGTTTTCGGCAGACAACGTTTTTAGAGGATAGCGGGTAGCGAGAGGTTTCTTTTGGTGTTGTGCGCGCTTTTCGAGGTGGGTGGTTGTGTTTCCCTTATTGTTGACATGCTCACTAGGAGTATTAGAGTTTCCCCAATTTAAATGTGACAACTTAACTTTTAGTGTGAGAACCTAATGCATTGCCCCCTAAATTAATTGATAGCCTTTATGTGTTAAACTTGGGACAATATTGTTGGACATTTGCTATACCTTAACCCCGCATGCAAATAAGTATCATGTTAATGTTTCAAGACAATTCTTTACAATAAACATCAGACACTTTTCTACTGCTTTTAAAAAGGACAATTGCATGCTTGTATGGACACCTAGTTAGGCCACTATTTACTGCTGCACTATATTATTGGACTTGACTTAGGAGAAACTAGGGAAGGCTACTGGTTTATCTAGTAGTTCTCACCCCCAATTGTTGTTTTCTGTCTTTTTCCCCTTTGTTTTGTAGAGTCGTCTGTGGGAGCTGCTGGGCCTTCAGCGGCAGATCGAGGTAAGAGGATTGCGGACTAGCTAGATCATCTACCCCGACCGAGAGATTAGCTAGGCTTTTATTGTATTCCCTTTTGTATCTCAGACTACAGTAGTTTACTTTTGGGTCTGGTTTTGGCCAGCTGGTTGTATATTTGGGGTGAGCTGGGAGTTTATTGTACTTTTATTTCAGCTTGTATTTTATTTCAGTCTGAGATTACTTTTAGTTCTTTTAGTTCAGCACTGTTTATGCTCTTTTATTGTATATTTTATATCTGAGCAAGTTACCAACGCTTCGTGTACATGGAAAATTCTGTGTGCTCGGCGGATCATCGGTACCTTTTTTGTTGAATTTGGAGTTTGTTTTCTCAGGTAAATTTAATGATCTTTCAACCCCTGTGTTAAAGTCTCCAGCAGAATACTGTTTTGGTTTTGTTTTGATGTTTGGTTATTGGGGATGCAGATTTTTTGGTAATTCTTGGTTATTTTCAGGATTTTAAAGTTTGGTCAACTTCTTAAGATCAAGGTGAGCAATTCTTCTTTTAGTTTTAGTTTAAAATTTCTTATGGATTGGTCTCCACACTTCATGGTAACACATGCTGAAATTTTAATGTGATTTTGGACAGCATTTGACACTTTACTTAATTGGTTAATTAAGGGGACCTTAAGATGAGTTTTTGAGACTTGGGTGATGATTCTTGGACAGAGGAAGACCTAAAATTTCTATTTGAAGCTTTCAATTGAGGTATTATGGACAGAAATTAATTATATTTCCAAAGTAGTTGCTTGCTAGAATTTTTTGAAAAATCTGCGTGGCTGTAATGATTTGATGATTGTGCTCAATCTGACAGTGATCTCGGGGTGATTTTTGGTGTGTTGGATTCGTAAGAGGCAGGAGATCGTGCATGCCGATTTTTAGCACGATTGGACTTTGGATCGTCGAGCTATCAGGTGGATTGTTGAGAACCTCAAATCTACGATTTACCCACTTAGGCAATTAGAATTCAGCATGATGTTTGTTGGTTGTTGGCCTTTTATTTCTATACAAATCATGCTTGAATGGTTATGTTTAATGGTTCTTAGCCTACCCACGTGAAGAATGGTTGGTTTTGTTGATCCTTAGCTTACATGATGAGATTCGATTATGGTTGTTGATCCTTAACCTACAATGTGTGATGTTGGGTATAATTATTGATCCTTAACCTACAATGTGTGATGTTGGATATAATTGTTGATCCTTAGCCTATCTATGTGAGACTAGTTAGTTGGTTGATCTTTAATCTAACTGATGTGAGAATGAGTATTGTTGTTGGTTATCGATCTAGCATATGTAAGAATGACTTCTATTAATGATCCTTAAACCATTCATTTGAAAATGATTGTTGTCGATAGTTATATCTAATCCTTGTGAGATTATGTATTGCTAATGACTCCTAATCCCTTCAAAATGAGATCGAATGTTGTTGATAGTTCCTAAGTTCATTCTATGTAAGAATCATGATTATTAATAATTCTTAACCTATTCAATGTGAGGACAAATGCATGCTTATATGGTCATCTAGATAGGTCATTTTCATTTTTGCCACACTATCATGTTGGAAATGGACTTAGGAGAAAACTTATTATTGTTCATTTTCTTCTCCTTCCTATATATAGATATGTGATTCATGTTGCTCAGGGTTATGAGCATGGGTTTGGAATAGTGTAGTTGAGATTATCGAGTCGGGGTAGGATATCACTAGATTGTTGACTCGTGGGTTGTTGCGGCAATCGCGAATATTGGGCGATTGATCAGTTATTGATGTTGCATCAGGTTAGGGCCGGGAGTCCATTAGTGGATAGAGTTTTCCACATTGAGTATCGTTATGATTTTCGCTTGCTTTACTAATACATACGACATGGTTATTTTCCTCGTGCGGGTAGCTCCCCTCGAGTGCCACTACGGAGTAGGCGTTAGGGCCGAGCCATGTGCCGGTCAGTTAGTCGCTTCGGGGCCGAGCCGTGTGCCGGTCAGTTAGTTATATCAGGGTCGAGCCGTGTGCCGGCCAGTTAGTTATATCAGGATCGAGCCGTGTGCCGGTCAGTTAGTTGATGGTAGCGCAGGCTGGACCGGGTTTTATACCGGACCACTAGATTGGGTTTATTTCGGCAGTTATTATTCACTGATGCATACATATACAGTTATTACATTCATTACATTAGCAGATGCATAATAGTGGTAGTTTTCTTTATCAGCAGATTTATTTACAGCTTTATCACTTTACTTCCTTTATTGCCTCTGGTAGACTTGGCGGGTACGTCAGAGTTTGATGATTTACCCACTGAGGACTACTGATTTTTCTAGTAGTTCTCACACCCGTTGCTGCTCTCCCCCTCTCATTTTGTAGAGTCTTCTGCGGGAGTTCCAGGTTCGTCGACTGCTGATCGAAATAAGGGGATCGTCGAGTAGATAGATCTCTTGTCAGTGTGAGAGAGACTGAAATAGACTCTATGTTGTACCCTTTACTTATACTGATATACTTAATATTTTGGGTCTGGTTTTAGCTAGCTGATTATATTTTATTTTTATGAGCTGAGAGATATTGTTGAATTATGACAATTTTTTTTTACAGTTTCAGTTTTAGATGATTTAGTTTTTAGTTTTAGCTCTATACTTGTGCTCTTGATGTTGATCTTTTATCTGAGCATGTTTCTTATCACTTCGTGTACGCGAAAAATTCTGTATGTATGATAGATCTGTAGATGAGCTCGAATTTTGATTTACATCTGGAGCGTGACATTATTAGTGTGGGGCTATTATACATTTAGAAATGTTAGGAAAATAATCGCACTAACTTTGATTGTGATTAAATTATCTAACTGTTTATTGTTTAAAATTGAATAACATAACTTACCTTTAATCGCTATGAAATTTCAGAAATTGTAGATAAAGATAAACCGAAATAAAATTGATCCGGAAGCGTGCGAGGCACTGCCCTAAGGCGTATTTCCGTCCTTCGTGCGGATTAATCGGAGATACCACCCCAAGGTACGACCGGAACTCCCCTTCCTACGAGCACGACCGCGAAAGAGGTTGACGAAGTTAATTTCTTTCAACACCCGATAAATAAAAACAACATAAAGAATTTAAAGATAATTCTTTTTACTTAACAATTAACCACAGCTATATATATGACTATATCTCAATATGATCCTATATAGCACACACCCTCTACATGTATATATATATATATATATATAGGGTGTAGGCATGTGAACGTTGGGTTTCAACCCAACGTTCAATTAGAGGTTAATGTACATTAAAGATAATTTAATGAAAAAAAATTAACGTTGGTTTCAACCCCAACGTTAAAAATAATTAACACCTCTAATAAAGACAATAAAGGAGAGTAAATTAAAATTAATAAATAAGAATACATTGTAATAAATAAATTAAAAATTAATAATAAAATAATTATTGAGAATTTTGGAATTTTAAATTTTATTCCAACAATCCCCTACAAAATTCAAAATTTCGAAATAATTATTAAACTCAACAAATTAAAATTAAAATAAGATTATCGGGTGTTTATACTATGTAATAGGTAA
This sequence comes from Tillandsia leiboldiana, assembly GCA_029204045.2. Taxonomy (NCBI): domain Eukaryota; kingdom Viridiplantae; phylum Streptophyta; class Magnoliopsida; order Poales; family Bromeliaceae; genus Tillandsia; species Tillandsia leiboldiana. The sequence continues at coordinate 6,211,119 of CM055065.1, forward strand.
GGTGTCTTTAAGAGACTTAACCTCACTTAGTGTAAGCAATTTTCATCAGAAGGAATCGGAGTGAACCAGGTCTTGAACTACGTTCCTTTGACCCTGACTTCAACTGCCACACACACAGTACAGAATTCTCCGTCGCGAGTCTGTGCGTTAAAGGCCATGCACAGTACCTTGATTTTTCATAAGAATTTCTATGGACAGCCCACATCTCATAGTCGCGGCCTTATACGAATATTCTTATATAGATGGTCTCCTCCAGGGATGTGTGTAGAGTCACATCTCGCAAAAATTATTGCCTCGGATTCCATTAAGAGCTATAAGCTCAACCTCAACCACTACACAGAGCACAACTCATCATAGGGATGGACTTGGAACTAAAGTTTCTCTGAATAAACTGTAGAAAGTGCTCTTTGGCCAACCTGACAGCTTGTTTTTACCACATTGAACCTTCTTCAAGGGATCTCCTATCACAAAGGTTGGGTTCCCACTGCAGGAAGGCCCTTTATGGGCAAAGTCCCATCCCCCTCGATGACTCTAGGACATTAGTCCTATTTAGATCTTTCGTCAAGCAATCTGCAAGATTCTTTTCAGATCTGATAAAACTCAAAGAAACAACATTATAAAAATTAGACATCTAACAAATTCTTGTCTCAATTTAATATGTCTATTAGCTTTGAAATTTATCAATTTCATTTTACAAAAACTTAATTGCAGCTTTAGAATCACACCGAATAGAAATAGATTTGATGTTCAAAAAATCAGAAATTCAATTGATATCGTTGTACAGAACAACCAACAAATTTGAGTCCATAAGATAGATTACTTTTAAATTAACGAAATACGTTCTCTCGAGCAATTTAATGAATCATACTAGGATCAACAGAAATATGAACAGGTGAACAATCAGGATACCCAAATATATCAAGCTGATAAAAAACTTTCCCCCATAAATTCTGAGATACATCAGAACTTAAAAATATAACATCAACTATGTCTAATAGGGTTTGGTTCAATCTCACTAAACCGGTATTAGTTTTCTATTCTGATTGAAGGAATTGCAAACCTAATTTTAATAGTTCTCTAATAAAGTTCATAAGCAAATCTGGATAAAATTGAAATAAATTATCCAGTAGACAAATAGCTTGATAGGTATCTAAGTTTGAAACATTTTAGATAATCTAATTGAGAGAATAATTTTTTTTTTTTAAGACTAGCAACTATGAGCTACAAAAAAGATTCAATAAATCTTTTAATATTATTATTATTTGTTTTAATATATATATATATAAAACAAATACACATTGTTTAAGATTTTAATATTAATCTTTTATCTCAGTTTGTTCAATAGCAAACAGATGATCCAAACAATTAAGATTTGAATTTGATTTAAATATTTTCGGATGTAAATACAATCAAATAAAATATGTAAGCTGCAGTAAATAATATAAGATTAAACTAAAATATGTAAACTATGCTTTCTGCTTATTGGTTATGTGTCTTTACCTTAAGACTAAGGTTGCAGGTTCAAATATCACTTAAAATAATTTTTTTAAAAAATAATCTACTGTAGATAAAACTATATATAAATATATGTTTTTTTTTTCTTTTCTTTTCTCCGAAGCTAAAACAGTAAATAAATTTTATTTTATTTTATTTTATTTTATTTTATTTATTTTACTGTAGCTAAAAATGGAAACAGTAATATATATATATATATATATATATATATATATATATATATATATATATATATATATATATATATAAATTTTAAAGAGAGCAAATAAATCACAATAATCTATATGCAATTAAAAGTTTAAAATGCTAATCCCAATTTGTTTAAGTTTGAATGTCAATCACACAAACAAGTTGACAACACAATTATATATAATATGCAATATATATTTTCTTTTCGGATTAGCACTCGTTAGATCGTTAATCACAATCAAATCGGAGTTACGCCTTAGACTGTTAGGAAAATAATCGCACTAACTTTGATTGTGATTAAATTATCTAACTGTTTATTGTTTAAAATTGAATAACATAACTTACCTTTAATCGCTATGAAATTTCAGAAATTGTAGATAAAGATAAACCGAAATAAAATTGATCCGGAAGCGTGCGAGGCACTGCCCTAAGGCGTATTTCCGTCCTTCGTGCGGATTAATCGGAGATACCACCCCAAGGTACGACCGGAACTCCCCTTCCTACGAGCACGACCGCGAAAGAGGTTGACGAAGTTTCTTTCAACACCCGATAAATAAAAACAACATAAAGAATTTAAAGATAATTCTTTTTACTTAACAATTAACCACAGCTATATATATGACTATATCTCAATATGATCCTATATAGCACACACCCTCTACATGTATATATATATATATATATATAGGGTGTAGGCATGTGAACGTTGGGTTTCAACCCAACGTTCAATTAGAGGTTAATGTACATTAAAGATAATTTAATGAAAAAAAATTAACGTTGGTTTCAACCCCAACGTTAAAAATAATTAACACCTCTAATAAAGACAATAAAGGAGAGTAAATTAAAATTAATAAATAAGAATACATTGTAATAAATAAATTAAAAATTAATAATAAAATAATTATTGAAAATTTTGGAATTTTAAATTTTATTCCAACAAGAAATATATATATACTTTCAACTTTTAGGCTCTTGAATTTTTTTGGGTTTATTAATTGCTGGTGCTAACCGTATGGATCAAAGAACCCAAAAATAAAATGTTTTACTAATTTTCAAATTTAATTTATTTTTAGTTAGCTAATGTAAAAAAAATATATAAAGCAAATAAAAAAATTATTTACATCAAAGAAATTGCAATACCTACCTAGCTATACATGCATCCGGTAGCTTCTCTTTTCATTTGAAGACAAATAAAGAAGACCCTTTTCACTTAAACTCCACTTGAATATAAATAGAGACAAATATAGCAGACTCTTTCCACTTAAAGATAAAAAGAGAAAAATAGTGGGGAGAAATCATGTAAAAAATAATAATAATAATAAGGGGATCGAGTTAAAAGTTAATAAACAAAAAAATTTATTAGTCTGAAAACATATGAAATAATATATAAATATTTAATAAATAAAAAAAATTATTCGTTAGAGAAAAAAAAAAAAAATATATATATATAGCTTGCTTGTTATTATGTTAGTTATTTTGTAACAAATTATTTTTCTGCCAAAAAATTAAAAATCTAAAAATATTCAATATAATAATTAATTAAATTAAATATTAACAGATAGAAGTGAGATAATTTTAAAATATAAAAAAGATATAGAATGATGTTTCACTACATTAAATAATTATTAGTAGCATGAGTATATATTTTAATTTATTTATTTTTAAATTTAATTTATTTTGATTTATTTTTAATTTGTTAATTATAATTCTTTAATTTTTTATAATATAAATAAAATATTTTTCTTATTTTAATTAAAAAATTTCTGTCAATTTTTGTCCACTTTTATATATAATATGGATATAGATATATATATCAATATTATATTACTTAAAAAAATTCCCACTCTTTTCCTTGCAAAATTGCCTCTCGCTTATTATGTAATGTCCATTAAAAAAAAAAACCTCACGACTTGCGAAGAAAGCCCAGCGGCCACGAGATTCCTTTTCCATACTTTTTTTTTTCATTTTACATTTTTTTTTTCTTTTCTTATTTTTATTTAATTGGCTTATCTTTATTTTTCTACTCTTATTTTTTTTATTTTTTATTTGTATTTATATTCTTTATTTTAAAAAATAAAAAACATTCACATTGCATTCATAAACAAAATAAAAAAAAAAGAGAAATACTAGTTGTATACTCCCAAAAAAATTATATATTTTATATTTTATCCATCAAACAGGTGAGGTGTAAGATATAAAAAAATCTCACCCATTAAATAATTGAGATATAAAATATAAAAATAAGTGAAATATAAAATATATATAATTATTATATAGTTATTTTAAAATGTACAAATAGTATTGCGCACCACCAATTGAAGGTTACACCTTTTTGTATGAATTTGTACCACACTAAGGAGATGCACAGCTCATTTCCATTAGGCCTCCAAAGACAAAAATATAAAATGTGTTTGCATTTACCCTAATATTTCCTCCTCTTTACTTGCAATTAGAGCATGTTTGATTTAACGTAATTGTGACTTAGAATGAGAATAAGAATAAATAATTTTTATTATTAGTATTTGAGTTAAGAAATTGACATTTCAATTTTTATTTCAAAAAATTTAATAAGAATAAATAATTTTTATTATTAGTATTTGAGTTAAGAAATTGATATTTCAATTTTTATTTCAAAAAATTTAAATTTTTTAAAAGTAAAGTAAACTCTGATTACGAAGAGATTGAGAAAAAAAAAAAAAATTTACTAATAATTATTTAAATTTAGAGCTATAATCCTATACTTTTTTTTTTTTTTAATTACCGTTCATCCATACCTATTTAACGGCTCAGATTTGATTATTTTTAAGTTGTGGCCTGCAATAGTAGGTCACTTTGAGGGAGGTACCGGTTACCAGGTACCCAAAATAAGGTTATTTTGGTCTTTTGCTTCAAGGGCAATTAAGTAATTTTATTTCTATTTTGAAAATTTTTATTTATGTAAATATTATAAATTTTAAAAATTTGAATTTAGTAAGAATTTTTATTTTTGGAAATATTATAAATTTTAAATATTCCAATTTAGTTATCGTCTTAAATGGTAATATTTTAATTATCTTTATTTAATGTATTATAAATAATTTTAATTTTAGAAAATTATTTTTAGAAATTAGAATTTAGGAATCTATTAATTTTTATTATCAATTTTTATTTTAAATTATAATATATGATCTCATGACCAAATTTTACTATTTAAATTTGATTTAACTTAGCCCGTATAATTTTATTTTAAAAATAAATTTGAATTATATCATATATTTATATTAAATCAAATATTTAAGCGCATTGAAATTCTATAAATTTGTAATAAAAAATTAATGTTTAAATTAAAGACACTTTAAAAATTTTCAAACAAATTAAACTCTTTAAATTAATGTCTAAATTATAATTCTAAAACTTTTTTATTAATGCATAAATTGTAATTCTAAAACTCTTTAAATTAATGCCCAAATTATAATTCCAAATTTTTTTAAATTAAAAATTTTAAATTAATGATTAAATTATAATTCTAAAATTTTTAAAATTAAATTTTTTAAATTAATGCATAAATTACCATTCTAAAACTCCTTAAATTAAACTTTTTAAATTAATGGTTAAATTATAATTCTAAAACTCTTTAAATTAATACCAATTTTTTTAAATTTAAACTCTTTAAATTAATGCCTAAATTGCAATTCTAAAATTATTTAAATTAAACTCTTTAAATTAATGCCTAAATTGTAATTCTAAAACTCTTTAAATTAATGCCTAAATTGTAATTCTAAATTTTTTTAAATTAAACTCTTTAAATTAATGACTAAATTTTAATTCTAAAACTCTTTAAATTAATGCCTAAATTGTAATTCTAATTTTTTTTAAAATTAAACTCATTAAATTAATGACTAAATTTTAATTCTAAAACTCTTTAAATTAATGCTTAAATTGTAATTCCAAAACTTTTTAAATTAATTCTTAAATTATAATTCTAATTTTTTTAAATTTAAACTCTTTAAATTAATGCGTAAATTATAATTCTAAATTTTTTTAAATTAATCTCTTTAAATTAGTGTCTAAATTGTAATTTTAAAATTTTTAAATTAAACTTTAAAATTAATGCCTAAATTGTCCTTCTAAAACTCTTTAAATTAAACTTTTTAAATTAATATCTAAATTGTAATTCTAAAACTCTTTAAGTTAATGTTTAAATTGTAATTCTAAAATTTTTTAATTTAAACTCTTTAAATTAATGTCTAAATTGTAATTTTAAAATTCTTTAAATTAAACTCTTTAAATTAATGCCTAAATTGTAATTCTAAATTTTTTTAAGTTAAACTCTTTAAATTAATGTCTAAATTGTAATTCTAAATCTCTTTAAATTAAACTCTTTAAATTAATGCCTAAATTGTAATTCTAAAACTTTTTAAATTAATGTCTAAATTGTAATTCTAAATCTCTTTAAATTAAACTCTTTAAATTAATGCCTAAATTATAATTCTAAAACATTTTAAATTAATATCTAAATTGTAATTCTAAAATTTTTTAAATTAATGTCTTGATTGTAATTCTAAATTTTTTTAAATTAAAAATTTTTGAATTAATGACTAAATTTTAATTGTAAAACTCTTTAAATTCATGCCTAAATTGTAATTCTAAATTTTTTTAAATTAAACTCTTTAAATTAATGCCTAAATTATCATTCTAAAACTCTTTAAATTAAACTTTTTAAATTAATGCCTAAATTGTAATTCCAAATTTTTTAAATTAATGCCTAAATTATAATTCTAAATTTTTTAAATTTAAACTCTTTAAATTAATGCGTAAATTGTAATTATAAAATTCTTTAAATTAAATTCTTTAAATTAATGCCTAAATTATAATTCTAAATTTTTTTAAATTAAACTTTTTAAATTAATGCCTAAACTGTCATTCTAAAACTTTTTAAATTAAACTTTTTAAATTAATACCTAAATTGTAATTCTAAAACTCTTTAAATTAATGCCTAAATTGTAATTCCAAAATTTTTTAATTTAAACTCTTTAAATTAATGCCTAAATTTTAATTCTAAAATTTTTTAGTTTAAACTCTTTAAATTAATGTATAAATTATAATTCTAAAAATTTTTAAATTAATGCCTAAATTATAATTCTAAAACTTTTTAAATTAAACTCTTTAAATTAATGACTAAATTGTTATTTTAAATCTCTTTAAATTAATGCCTAAATTATAATTTTTAAATTTTTTAAATTAAACTTTTTGAATTAATGCCTAAATTATAATTCTAAAATTTTTAAATTAATGACTAAATTAGTAGAAGGTATTTTATTTAATATATATTTTTTTATTTTGTAATGTTTAATTACAAAAAAACTCTTTTTATAAAGTTACCTGTTAACCTAGTAATAAGTAAAATTATTTTTTTATCTTTTGTCGATCAACGGTTAAGAATATTTTTATTATTTATTAAAAAAAGTACCAGAATATTTCTCTTAAATTTAAATATAAATTATATAAATTTGTTAGATTATATCAAAACTCAAATTTAAATTTGAAATATAAATTTAAAATTTAAAATTTAATTTCTTAAGTTTTAATTTAATAGTTCAAATTTAAATTTTTATTTTGATCTTGAATTTGAATTATAAATTTAAATTTTAAGTTCAAATTGTAAGTTCAAATTTAGATTCGAATTTTAATCACAAATTTAAATGATAAAATTATTTTTTTTAAAATTTCTATTTGGAGACGATTCTGATTCCAATTCTAATTTTTCTTATGAACCGAATAAACTCTTATTTTTATATTTCGTTTTTTGATTTCAACCCTTTTTTATTTTTATTGTGATTTTGATTTCTTTTTTGAACGTTTTGTTTACGATTCTAACCTATTTTCATTTTCATTGCAATTTTAATTTTCTTTTTGAATCAAACGTGGGTTTAGTGCGGAACAAAGTTGGTCAAATCGGAGGGACGTGTTCTTTTAACTTTGAATGCGGAAGCTTGATCAATCCCCTTCTACAAAACACCAACGAGTCTGAGTCGGAGCAGTGTGAAATTGAATGGCACAGTCGAGTCCATTCAACTTGGCTCAAACTAGGACTATTGACTCGAACTCGTTTGAAAATTTTGGACCCTTTTTTCGCAACAATGCGAGGAGAATGAGAAGTTGCTACTGTTTTTCCAATGTAATTCCATGCAAAATAGCAATTTAATCCAACGTTAATGGGCTATAAAAAGGCGTGCCTCATTGTGTACTTCTCTATCAAGTTTTGTAACCTGAATCAGAAGTGGGGAGATACATAAGGGAAAAATGGCTCAAGGGGTGATATTGATGCTCATATTGTTGATATGCAGCTCATATTCTCTTTCAACGGCGAGGCCGTTGGAAGGCCAAAGGGGCCGGTTAGAGATCAGAGGTGATATGGGAGTGTTCGAGTCTCTTCCGCAAGGACCAGTTCCTCCAACTGGGCATTCGGGCTGCACCAATGATCCCAACAATAAGAATGGGTTTTGTCCGAACCCGCCTCGAGCCGGAGGTGATCTAGGTGTAGAGTTCAAGTCTCTTAAACAAGGACAGGTTCCGCCAATGGGCCCCTCAAACTGCACCAATAACCCCAACAACCCTCATGGGTTTTGTCCGAACCCACCACGAGGTTAAACCTCTGCAGCGGTTTGCTAACACAATTAATAATGATGATTTGTGAAAAAGGGCATATCTCCTATTTTAGTAAATAAACATGGAGGATTAGAATAACAAAGCATGTATGTGCCCAGTGTTTGTGGATTGTATGGGGGTCATACTCCTTAACAATATGTTTATTTGTTTCTTCTTTTATCATAAGGTATATCATTTATCTCAAGTGTTTTATAGCTCAAAAGTTCAAACACAATTGAAATTATTCTTGCATTTGTTTTTTTCTTTTCCTTTTGTATTTGAAAAGTTGTGTCTTATACGTACGGAACATTGTGAATGTTTCCATGCAGTACTTCGTGATGCAATAGGTTCACTACACAAATGATGTGGTGCTATTATGAGCAACTAATTTAGAAGCATCAAATTTTCAACTGTTCAATTGTGTTACCAGAAATTGTTCAGTTGTGTAATACAATATTCCAAGTTTGACTACGAACATCCTATAGGGCTTGTTCGGCCTATAAGCGGGCCACACCGCATAGCTTTTAGGAATAACTCCAATATTGGAGATTTGAAGCTTCCCAAAACCCTCCCTTCTGTGCGGTCGTGTGCCACAACTGCACGCACGATTCTGCGGCCGAACAGGGCATAATAAAACCTTCATTTGAACTCTCGATCACAGGCTTTTTACAATAGCACTTCAACTCATTAATTAATTATCATTCTCACCGATAAAGCAAACAGAGTGGCACACTATATATACGTTTATTCTTACTTTCCACTACTAATATAGATATATATATGCACGAAAAATTTAAAAAATTTAAAACAGTAATAAAAATAAAAGTTGAAAGAAGATATCAAGATTTATTTGGTTCCGTAATTGCTTACGTTCACAACAAAAATAAGAGCGATGTATTCTACTATAATAAGGAACACAAAAATTACGAGTTTACATCTTATATTTTCTTCAGATAAAAAATTTAAGAGTTCTATGATCAATTCCATTTTTTTTTTGTTCCAGCAAAAAATTTTAAAAAAATAATTCAAATTTTTTTTTATAAAATAGTAATAAAAAATATCAAATTTAAAAAATATATAAATTTATAATCAAAATTTTTTATATCGTTATTTTAAAAAATTCAAACCGCTTAGAAAATTGATTGAGAACCTCCTGGCCTGTCACGGACTTAAGCTTTTCACCTAGCAAAAGTTCGTGCGGCGCCCGCCTTCCTACTCGAAGAGGACAAGCCTTACTCTCTGTTTGCTAGCCCGGACCTTTGCGCCCTACGACTAAATACAAAAATAGAGAAAAGAGAAAGAGTAGTGGTTCTGCAGAAAAACTAAGTACTCTCTTTACTTAGAAAATAACAACTATAAGATACAACTCTCTCTTGTTGTTTTAGCCTTAGCCAACTCCCCTATTTATAGGCTCATGTACATAACTCACCCACTAAGCCTACATTTAAGACACCACTAATGTCTACATTAAATATCCACTAAGCCTACATTTACAACCTTGTGGGTTATGCATGACTCTTGGTATTCCTTGGCATTGATGGTAGTGATGGCATTGATGAAGAGGTTGCAAATCTCTTCACTTTTCCACAAATGATGTTGAAGTTGGGCCTCCTTGTCAAGCCCACTTTCGTTTGGGCTAGGAACTTAGACTGAAATTTTCTGAGTCCCTAACATTCTCCCCCACCTAATGCGCAGGTGTCCTCGTCGCACGCTGCTTCTGGAACTCGTTGATAAGTGCTTGGTATTGCCAAAGTGTGTCACCCTTCTCCCAAGTAGCCTCGCCGTAGGGAAGATTTTTCTACTTTACCAAGTACTCTGAGCTTGGCGGCATTCCGCGTCGCCGAATCATTCGAGTGTCCAGGATGGATTCCGCTTTTTTGTCAAAGGATATAGTCATGGTCACCGGGGCGCGCTGAGACACGCCATGGTTTGGATCCTCGGCGTCTTCATAGTATTGTTTCAGCCTGCTGACATGGAAGATAGGGTGGATCTTGAGGTTCGTAGGCAGCTGCAGTTTGTAGGCAGACTTACCCACATATTTAACGATGGGGTATGGGCTTTCATACTTGCGCAGCAGCCCCTTATGCACCTTGCGCAAGACCTTGAACTGCTGCGGTAGTAATTTGACCATCACTTGATCACCCACGACAAACTCGCGAGGTTGTCGCTTCTCGTCCGCCCACTTCTTCATTCGCCGAGCTGCTTTCTCCAAGCTCGCCCTCGCAATTTTACCCCTTTCCTGCAAGTTAGAGGCAAATTGGAGAGCAACAGGGCTGCGGAACTGCTCTTCCGCAGCGGCTGTGTGTGGGGCGAGCGGTTGTCGCCCAATCACCAGCTTGAAGGGACTACAGCCCGTAGAGTCGCTGCGCCGGAAGTTGCAGGAAAACTGGGCAACATCAAGGTGATGTATCCAATCCTTCTGACTGGCACTCACGTAGTGCCGCAAGTACTCCTCCAACAGAGCATTCACCCGCTCCGTTTGTCCGTCCGTTTGTGAATGAAAACTGGTGGAAAAGAGCAACTCCGACCCCAAGATTTTGAACACCTCGGTCCAAAACTTGCCGGTGAATCTGGGGTCGCGGTCGCTCACTATACTTTCGGGGATCCCCCAAAACTTGACGACATGGCTGACGAAGAGTCGTGCTGCTTCTTCAGCCGTGTAATTAGTAGGTGCTGCGATGAAGGTCCCGTACTTAGAAAAATGATCCACCACCACCAGTATGGACCCACGCTCCCCCACCTTTGGCAAGGCGGAGATGAAGTCCATGGAGATGCTCTCCCACGGACGGTTCGGAATAGGTAATGGTTCGAGGAGACCGCCAGGTCACTGGTGTTCAACCTTGTCCTGTTGACACACCAAGCAAGTTCGCACGTAGGCCTCGACATCTTCGTGCATTCGTGGCCAGTAGTAAGCGGTCTCGAGCAATGCAAAGTCCGCTTCTGACCTGGATGACCTGGCCACTTGGAGTCATGACACTCCTTTATGAGCTCGCGGCGAAGGTTGCCCCACTTGGGCACAAACACCCGCCGCCCTTTGGTGAGGAGTAACCCATCGCTGAGCCAAAACCTTCGTATTTTGCCCTTCTTGACAAGTTGTACAAGGTTCTGAGCGATAGGGTCCTCGTTGGTTCCTGCGCGAAGTAGATCGCGGAGTGTCCCGCGAAGTTGCCACACAGCCGCTAGTTCAGCCTTGCGGCTGAGTGCATCGGCCACGTGATTCTCCTTCCCGGGCTTGTACTGCATCACCATGTCGAACTCCGCCAAGAAATCCTGCCACCTTGCCTGCTTAGGCGACAACTTCTTCTGCGACTGGAAGTAGCTTGTGGTGACGTTGTCGGTGCGCACCACAAACCTGCTCCCGAGCAAATAATGACGCCAGGTCCGCAAACAATGCACGACGGCGGTCATCTCCTTCTCTTGGACAGTGTACCGCCGCTCGGTGTCGTTGAGTTTGCGACTCTCATAGGCAATGGGGTGTCCATCCTGCACGAGAACACCGCCAATGGCAAAATCTGAGGCATCGGTGTGTACTTCAAAGGTGCGCCTGCAGTCAGGTAGTCGCAGCACCGGATCCTCCGTCACCGCCTGCTTTAGGTCCTCGAATGCCTCCATGCATTGAGGGGTCCAATCCCATGAGTGGTTCTTCTTCAAGAGATCCGTTAGGGGGGCTGCTCTCGCAGAGTAACCTGCAATAAAACGCTGATAGTAGTTGACGAGCCCAAGGAATGACCGCAACTCAGGTATGGTTGTTGGGGTCTCCCATTCGCAAATGGCTTGCACTTTCTGTTGATCCATGAGGAGTTGTCCCTGGCCTATCCAATGGCCAAGGAAGTGTACCTCTTCCTTCTCGAAGCTACATTTCTCCTTCTTGACGAACAACTGGTTCGCCCACAACACTTGGAAGATGGTTCGTAAGTGTTCGATGTGCTCCTCCAAGGTGTTGCTGTATACCACGATGTCGTCGAGGTACACGACCACAAAGCGATCGAGATAGGGACGGAACAGCTTGTTCATGAGGGTGCAGAAAGTCGCTAGCGCGTTCGTCAGACCGAACGGCATGACAAGGAACTCATAAGACCCATACCTTGTCACGCACGTGGTCTTTTCCTCATCTCCTTTCTCAATCCGCACTTGGTAGTACCCGGAGCGAAGATCAAGTTTGGTGAAGAATTTTTCTTCGCCCAATTGATCAAAGAGATCTGCAACCAAAGGGATAGGGTACTCGTTTTTTATAGTTACCTTGTTGAGTGCCCTGTAGTCTCTACAAAGCCGCAGGCTTCCATCGCTATTCCGCTTGAACAAAACTGGTGCTCCATAGGGTGCTTTTGACGGTCGAACAAAGCCTGCATCGAGGAGTTCCTTCAATTGCTTTTGCAACTCCTCGAGCTATGGTGGGCCATTCGGTATGGCGCTTTTGCTTGCGGTTTGGTTCCTGGCTTGAGCTCGATAGCATGATCCACCTCCCGCCTAGGTGGAAGTTGCTTTGGCAATTCCTTGGGCATGACATCCTGGAATTCTGCCAAAACTACAGCAATCTCCGTCGAAAGGCCCTCATTCTCGAGGCCTGCGTCGCTCACCTCGCGGATTGCCACAAGGTAAGTCATCTCACCACGGTTCACACCCCTTCACAACTGTAAAGCAGAGAGGGTTTGGGTGTTTACCGTTTTCTCCTAGCTCGCTAGGACCATGCACGGGGTTGTCTCCTCCATGATACTAAATGCTCCAAGGTGTGGCATCGGAACCGCCTTTGACGAAGCCAAGAAGTCCATACCCAATATGACTTGGAAGTCGTCGATAGGTGCAGCGGTGAAGTTTGCAGTGCCCTTCCAAGGTCCCACTGCAATTGCCACGCCTTTAACTACCCCAACCACAGGTTGTGCCTTCGAGTTGACGGCCTTGATCTTACTTGTGTCCTTCTCGAGGGAAAGGCCTAATCGGTTGGCCTCCACCTTTGCGACAAAGTTATGAGTGGCTCCCGTGTCGACCAGCGCTCGTGTGGCTCTGCCGTTTAGGACCACATCGATGTACAGGAGTCTTTTGTTGAGGGATTTGGTGTTGCTTGCCAATCCTTGAACCGCATTGACGAGCCTAAGAGCGCCCAACTTCGTTTGTTCGCTGCTGCCCTCACCCTGCTCAGTTTGACAACATTTACTTGTTTTTTTTTTGGACAGTCTCTCGCCCAATGGTTCTCACCACAAACATAGCACATCAGTTTTTTGGATGGCGCCGCAGGTCCTTTGTCGCGACCCCTGCGAAACTTTGGGTCGCGGCGTTCTTCCCCACCCTTAGCCTTGCTCACTTTGGGTGTATTGCCGCAAGACGGATCCGCCTTCTCATACTCAGGCAGCTTCTCCGCTAAGGCGATTGTGGAGCTCACGTCTTGCACGTTGCGCCCCACAAGTTCTTTGTTCGCCCATGGTTGGAGTCCGTCAAGAAAGAAGAATAGACGATCTTCTTCCGCCATGTTGATGATGGACAACATCAATTTGGAGTACTCCTTGACATACTCCTTGAGAGTCCCGATATGCTTGAGCCGTCGAAGTTGCCTCATCGCAATATATTCGACGTGCTCGGGATAGAACTGCGCCTTAAGCTCACGCACAAAGTCCTCCCAAGTCTTCAATTCGCATTGGCCCTTCTCGGCCTCTGCGGATCGCCGACACCACCACAGCATCGCATCGTCAGTGAGGTACATGGATGCAGCTTGGACTTTTTCCTCCTCTTCGTCTAGCCGCAGCGCGTTGATATAGCGCTCCATGTGCCATAGGAAATTGTCGATTTCTTTTTCATTGCGTGTTCCCCTAAAAGATTGAGGCTCGAGAACACATACCTTTGAAGCATACACCCTGTGAGGTTCAGGACCACTCCCCACCGTTTTCTCAAGGATTGTCACCCGTGACTTAAGGTCCTCGACCTCATCGACCTGAGCAACAAGATCCTCGACCGAGGTATTTCGCTCCTCATCTCGCCGAGTAAGGGTCTCCTGAAGCTTTTGGAGTTCGGAGCAAAAGGTTGTCATTGCAGTAGTAACACTTTCCTCCATATTGTGAAAGTCATCAACAAACATTCCAAAAGTTTCAGCCAACTCAGAATATCGTTCACCTATTTTTGCCACGGCATCCTCCAATAGCGCGAGACGGTCCTCCAAAGGAGCGTCCTCCCTTGTGATGGCCCGTGGCTCTTTGCTCTTGCCTCGCTTAGGATGCTTTGGAGGTTCAGCCGAAACATTGGTGATGCCAGCATCTGATGTTGACATGGTTCCTAGCTTGAACCGGCTCTGATACCAACTGCAACGGACTTAAGCTTTTCGCCTAGCAAAAGTTCGTGCGGCGCCCGCCTTCTTGCTCGAAAAGGGCAAGCCTTGCTCTCTGTTTGCTAGTCCGGACCTTCGCGCCCTACGACTAAATGCAAAAATAGAGAAAAGAGAAAGGAGTAGTGGTTCCGCAGAAAAACTAAGTACTCTCTTTACTTAGAAAATAACAACTACAAGATACAACTCTCTCTTATTGTTTTGGCCTTAGCCAACTCCCCTATTTATAGGCTCACGTATATAACTCACCCACTAAGCCTACATTTAAGACACCCACTAATGTCTACATTAAATACTTACTAAGCCTACATTTACAACCTTGTGGGTTATGCATGACTCTTGGAATCCCTTGGCATTGATGGTAGTGATGGCATTGATGAAGGAGGTTGCAAGTCTCTTCACTTTCCCACAAATGATGTTGAAGTTGGGCCTCCTTGTTAAGCCCACTTTGGTTTGGGCTAGGAATTTAGACTGAAATTTTCTAAGTCCCTAACATCCCGCTCCGCTGCTGACTTCAAATCCGACGTGGAGCCACTTCTTTTCTACCGCACGGCCACCCCTCGTCACTGTGTATTATGTAGTTATGGCTGTGTGATGATCCGGACCTCCGAGATGGATTTACAGAGTGAGAAGTGACTTCTGGAGGCCTATGATGAGTGATCGAGTTGTTTGTGCTCGAATCGGATCCCAGATTTGGAACCGGCGCGAAAATCGGATCGAGTTTGCCTTTTCGGGTGCTTCCGGCAAAAATTAGGATGAGAATTTGGCGAAACGGACAGCGGATTTGAACTCAGCGTGTGAAAACGATGAAAATGGGCTATTTACTTGTATCTTTCGGATTTCGGAACAGTAAAGTTACTGTTCACCACCGAAATTACTGTTTCGGCAGCCGGCGGCGACCAGCAGGCGGCGGAGCACGGCGGAGCGCGGCCGCGGGCAGTGTGGGCAGGCGCGGCGTGCGCGGGCGGGCTGGTCCACAGGCAGGGTGTGCACCGGGAGCGTAGAATTTTGGATTTGCCACGTGGCAGCTCCTGATTGGTTGGACTTCATCATGGCTAGGCGCCACGTGGCAGCAATCTATTGGCCGACACATTCCGGAAGACCCGGCGCGTACACTGGGGGCGTGGACCACGTGAACCGCGTGGGTGACATGTGGCACCTCCCTATTGTTGGGCGCAAGCCGCCCACGTGCGCGAGGCACGCGGAACATGAGGGCGGCGGGGGACACGTGGCGCTTTCCGAGAGGGCTTGCACAGCTGTTTCGTGTTATAGGACATGCGGCGCGACCTGATTGGCTACATTTGATGTTTCCTGTTTTGCCCTGATTCGGTGTGGAGCCCGAATGGTTTGGCTATAAATAGCCCATTTTGAATCCGATTTGAGTGCCATTTTTTAGGGGTTTATGAGATTTGAATTGAGATCCAATTTTTACAGTTAGATTCTACTTCAAGTCTTCTTCAATTTTTGGGGTTTTGGAGAATTTTTGGAGATTGTCTGCTATTTTTCCTTGCATGATCTCGAGAGTCGCGCTGTTTCTTCGACATCGGTTTCTTTCGTCGACTCTCTGTCGGAGAGCTCCCCCGAGCTGATCTTTTGGAGTTTTTCGTCGATTTTTGTGGCAGCGTTTCCGCGATAGGTAGGCATTCGATTTTGATATACATCGCTCTGCTCCGTTTTGAGTTTTTATAGGAGTTCGTGCAGTATCTTTAGACCCCCTTTTTCTGCGACACTTTTTGTGGTGTCCCGAGTTTTTCCGTACGACCTATCTAGGTGGTCGGCGGTGAGAAAACACATATTATTGGTGTATCGAGCCTGTTGTGCGTCAAACAGATGCCAAAAACGGACTCAGCGTGCGAAAACGTTGAAAGTCGGCTATTTTCGGGCTAAACGGGCCAAACGGGTCGATTTCTCGGGTGGGCCGGTCCACGGCCCACTTGGCGTACACTAGGAGCAGCCAACGGAGGGCGCTGCCACGTGGCGCGCACTGATTGGTGGGTCAACGTACGTGCGACAGCGCGCGGACCGCATCGGGCGCGGCGTACGGTGGACCCCGCCGGGCCATGTGTCGCCCGCTCATTGGCGGGCGCAATGACCCGGGCGGCCCGCCGTGAACCGCGGCCCACGGTCCCCGGCGTGGACCACGCGGCCACGCAGCGCGCCGCGATTGGCTGGCGCGCGGGGTGCGGAGAGGACACGTGGCGGCCCGTGGGTGTTTCGGGCGCCGTTTGTGGGCCAGGTCGGGGGTGGTTTCGGGCACTGTAGCAGCCCGAAACCCCCGGGCGCCCGGAAAATTGGGCCCGAAAGCCCAATTCTTGATTTTTTTTTTGGGGGGGCTTTTTGTGAGAGGGCCTATAAATAGGCATCTTCCTCTTCGGTTTTCGGCTTTTTCTCGAGCCCAAACCCACCTGAGCCCTCAAGCATTCTTGTTGATCTTTTTGTGCTTCATATTGTGAAGGAGTGTCGGATTTTTTGGAGGCCGCTACATCGACGACTTCAGCATTTTAGCGCAGTGTGAAGTTCTTTCTTCGGCGGCCCATTTCCATCGTGTTTCAGTCCACGAGGTCCACAGAGCTACTCCGACGGAATTTTTGGACGATTTTTACAGCGCCATATTCACGAGAGGTAAATCTACGATTTTTGTATTTTTTATTTCTCCCAGATTTGAGTTTTTTTAGGGGTTTCTGGTACATTTTCAAGCCCCTATTTTGTTGGTGGTTTTTCTTGGATAGCAAAGCCTTGTCAAATTTTTATCTCCCCGCTCGGGTATCGGAGTTCAATGTGTGAGGACTTAATTGACATCTACGCTTCGCGAGGATCGCCGTCATATTTTTATTAGAATTTTTGGAGTTTATCTCGCATGTGGTATTTTCGCTTTTCCTGGACTGAATTTGCAGCAGCTTGTAAACTTGGAAAGTTTGTGTTGATTGTAATGTTTGGACCATATCTTTGTACCCAGGAGGTGTTTTCGGATGTTTTTTGATCCGTTGGAATTGTGGAAATCCGAGAATTGTCCCCGTGTAGTTTCAGCCTTTTTGGACTTTGGATCAATTTGCACTTCCAGGTGTGTTGCTTCGTCTTCAAAACCAATAGACAGTTCATTAACTCTATTGAGTAGGGAACATGCATGATTTTGAGATGTACTAGGAAGCATGCTAGAAAGCGAAAATTGATACTCCTTGTGTTGCTATGTTGATCAGTGTTGTTTTATTGCTCCCTAAATATGTTAAATTAATGTTATCATTGGAACTTGACCTAGCACCCCGTCATATGCTACATGTTTAACCAAACTAGTAGAAAACTCCAACTTGGGCTAGGTTATTTATGTTTTAGACATTCCCACACTGTTATCTATTATTTTACCTGGACTTAGAGTTTTCTCGCCCGGGTAATGGGCCGAGTAGTCGGGTTGTTGTGGGATACATGTTACACTCGCGCCTGGGGGCCGAGTGGAGTCTGGTAGCAGTGTTTAGATCAGTGTTTTATTTTGGGAGCCGTCTGAGTCGACGGTGGGTCCCGGCTGTGTGGTTTTCCAGCCTGTGAGTGAGAGTTGGTGTTGTTGGTTACTGTCGATCTTATTGATCGTGGATTTGGACTATAGCCTGCATGAGCTTAGTTAGTTAATTCGCGAATTATTCGCGAATTATTGAGAATCCGAATTAAACGGTCTGTTTCCGACTTTTTCCAAAAATTCGGAATGATTCCCGAATTTTTGAATCAAAAAGTATTATTCGCAAATTATTCGCGAATTCTAAATTTTTGGGTGAAAAATTCGTTCCCTTTCAAAGAGAGAAAAAAAAAAAAAAAAAAGTGCCATCACAGGCCCACCCCACCATTCTCTTCTCTGTTCGCACACCCTCTGACGAGTCACGACCGCTTCCTCCCACCATCCCGGTAGCCCACTACACCCCACTTCCCTTCTCTTCTCTGCTCTCACGCCCCCTCACGCCTCCTCCCCAGCCAGGTCGAGCGGCGTGCGCTCGGCATCGGAACCCTCCGGCCCGCGTACCACTCGTCATCTTCCTCGCCGCCACCCGTTTGTGAGTTGTGATTTTGTAAATTTGTGTATTACTTTATAATTTTGATGACTTGTGAGTGAAATTAATATTTATTTTTAATTAATTTAAATTTTTTAAAATTTTTCTTTTAATATTTCAGTCATATTTTATTATTTTTTTATTTTTTGCCGGGAGTAACTTAAAATTATATTTTTATTTTTTTTGTTCTAAATGAATATTTTATTTATTTCTAAAGTAAATTGATTAAATTATTTTAAAAAATTATAATTATTTATACTAATAGTATAAATTTTTTAAAATTTTTTTAATTTAATAGCCGAATTTTTGATCCCGAATTTTTAATTAGTGAACGTATTATTTCCGTATAAATCACGTATCCGAATAATTGACGAACCCGTTTTTTAGCCGAATTTTTCAACGAATTTTAAAATTATGATACGAATTTTATCCGTATTATATCCGTACCGAATTTTTGCCGAATCCGAATTAACTAACTATGTGCATGAGTCGCATTTGAGCTCGACAGAGATGCACTGATAGTTTCCTCGGTGGGGTCGCGCCCCTCGAGTGCCACTCCGGAGTTGGGCTTGTTACTTGCTATCGTGACTTGTCGACGCAGTCCCTCTGGCTGGGCCAATTTTGGCAGTCACGGACGCCCTACGTAAATCTGATCCTCCTTGGATGTAACGGCAGTACGTAGGCGCAGGTTTGACTGGACCCTATGTGGCAGTCAGTGTAGATTGGGTGATTATATATTGAGAGATAGTAGATGCATCATGTTTCCATCTGTTCCACTCCTTGAGCATTTAGATAGAGGCATAGTAGCTGTAGAGTTATTTTTCCAGCTCTTTTCCTTTCAGTACTGCATTTGTTACTTTATGCCTCTAGTAGACTTAGTGGGCAGACCGTCGGGCTTGTTGGCGGTACCCACTGAGAATTATTGTGGGATGTAGTTCTCACACCCGCCGTGGTGATTTTTCCCCAGGGACCTCTACTCCAGTTCCTGCTGCTCCAGTTGCTGATCCTACTGATTGAGGTAAGGGAGTCGCGAGCTAGATCCCTACCAGTCTTCTTCCAGTGAGAGTAGATGTACCCTTTTCGTGATGCATAATATTAGTACTATCAGTGATTTTGGGATGTAACTTATACATTTTACATTTTGAGAGTTTTAGTTTTGGAGTGACTTATGTTTTGTGAGGACCTGGCATGTGCTATTTGAGGAGTTGTATATTTTTATTTCAGCAGTTACTTTTCAGCTCTGATATCTATATAGTGTAGTTGATCTTTTGCAGGTTAGTCACTTCGTCTATACGGGGCTTCCCGTATGGGCGGCGGATCTGTTGGCGAGCCCGGGTCGCAGTTTCGACGCTGGGGCGTGACATTTTTTCTGGACAACGAAGGAGTAATCTTGCAATTTCTCGGGCTACGGTTGCTGGAACTGGGAGTTTAAGGACTCGATTGACATCTACACTTCACTAAGATCGCAACCGTATTTTCGTTGGAATTTTTGGAGGAGATCTCGCAAGAGGTAATTTTCTGTTTTATGGACAGATGCGCAAGAAATTACTGTTTGACTTTATCGCGATGCTCGGCTTATATCTCAGCAACCGGGAGGAGTTTTCTGATGATTTTTGGTGCGTCGGAATCGTGAGAACTTGAGGATCGCACCCGTTAAGTTTCAGTTCTTTTGGACACTAGACTGACACGCGAATCCAGGTGGGTTGGATTTTTCTCCAAGTCTGCGGACTTCCCCCTAATTCTAGTAGTGTAGCTTTGAGCATACTAGAATAGATGTTATTGTTGATGTATTGTGATAGAGTTATATGATTTGACTAGCACCCCGACATATGATTGCATTTATTTAGCCAGACTGTTAGAATACGTTCACATGGGCAAGATTCTTGTATGTTCTAGTTTCCACCTCTTTGTATTTCTTTTCCTGGACATAGAGCATTTCCTCACCCAGATAGTGGGCCGAGTAGTCGGATTGTTGTGGGATGCAGGTTACACTCGTGCTCGGGGGCCGAGTGGAGTTTGGTAGTTATGGCTTAATGTGTGCCTGTGTTTGGAACCGTTTTGGGTAAACGGGGTCCCGTGTTGTCGGGTATTCTCTGTGTTGTTACCGCCACCCAGGTTGTGGCCATGGTGTGCATGTGATATCAGGACCTTGAACTCAGAATATTTTTTGACACTCATGATTTTAGTAAAAAGTGTTTTTCCTTCCGAAATTCGGGGAGGTCGCCGGAGTCTGTTCTTATTTGATAGGGCAAAGGCACTAGCCCTTCGGGGTTCGGAAAATAAATCTGTTTTAAACTGATTTTCGCAAGAACTAAAATTTGTAAAAGTGGTTTTCTCAAAATAATACGGGTTTCTAAAAAATGAACTATTTTTATCCTCACCCCGAGAGGGTTTGAGTGGAAATGGTTTTCAGCAATAAAGATCACATTTTCTTACAAACTACCTCTCCGCGAGAGTGAGTGATCTGAGTTCTAAGGGCTATTTTTTCCCTCGGGTCGAGAACAACGGATGGCTACGCTTATAGCCTGTTCTTGTTTGATTGGGGTTGTAGGTATTAGTCTTCGGGGTTCTCGGGCCCTTCGTTGGTATGGCTGTGGAGTATCTCTAGCCAGTGGGTTTTATTGGATCATGTAGGATTCCTGTGTCAGGAGCCGTTCGAGTTGACGGTGATCCCGGCTGTTGAGCATCTTCAACCAGTTTCTTTTAGTGGATTGAGTTGGAGTCCTATTTTGAGAGCCGTTTGGGTTGACGGTGATCCCGGCTGTAGAGTATCTCCAGCCAGTAGGTCATTATTGTGAATTGGATATTGTCGATCCGCATGATCGTGGATTTGGATCATAGCCTGCAGATGCCGCTTATTGAGCCTAATGAGACACGCTTTTTTCTTGGTGGGGTCGCGCCCCTCGGAAGCCGCTCCGGATGCGATGATGATGATGATGCGCCTGATGAGGCTGCTTTGCGTGATATTATGATATTTCGATTGGACACTCTACGTTGATACACTAGGGGACCCTACGTTGATACATTAGGGAGGCGCAGGCTTGACTGGACCAGATTTGGCAGTCAGTGAGATTGGGTTGATGTGAGCACCTCATGAATGAGTGGTTGCATAGCATGTTCTTAGTTGAGTATTTCTCCTTAAGCATGATACAGATTGGGTTGATGAGAGCACCTCGTGAGCGAGTAGATGCATAGCATGTTCATAGTTGATTGTCTTTCCTTTGAGCATGATACTTGAGGCATAGTAGCTGTAGCTTTTATTTCAGCTTTTCATATTACCTGTTTACCTATCTTTTGCCTCTAGTAGACTTAGTGGGCAGACCGTAGAGTTGGAGACGGTACCCACTGAGAACTACATGACGGTGTAGTTCTCACACCCGCTGTGGTGACAGGTTTCTCTGAGGTAGCTGTTCCGACTTATGTTAGAGCGGAGGCAGCAGATCGAGGTAAGGGCGCCGTCGCCGAATAGTTCCCTACCAGCTTATTTGAGAGTCAGAGGTAGATGTACCCTATACGTGAGATTTTATTATTGTACTGGCCGACAGTCTGAGAGTTTCATTGTATATTGTTCATAGTGGGAGATGACTATGTATTATGGAGTGCATTAATTTCATATGTTCAGTTTTTAATTCTGTAGCTACTTATTCTTATTCACCTCTGATACATGTTTAGCTATAGAGATGACTTTTCAGGTTGGACGCTTCGCCTATGCGGGGTTTTCGTATAGGTGGTAGATCTGTTGGCGAGCCCGGGTCGCAATTTCGACGCTGGGGCATGACAGATTAGAGTGGTATCAGAGCCTAGGTTGTAGGTCGTTGAGGACTTAGAAACCCTAGGCTTGTGGTTGGACAGTAGGATGACTATCATGAGAGACGTGATTTTAGCGAGAGTCCTGATTGTGTCGTAACTCCAGATGATTGGGGCGAGTGATTTTACATGTTTATTCTCTTAAGGTGGTTATGTTGGCTGCAGACGACATAACGCTTTAGGAAGGGTTACATGTCTTAGACATTCGCCTGATCTGGTTGAGTGGTTGTTGTGTCCTGATGTTTGTTATTGTGTGGTGGACTACGATGCCTCCGAGACGTCATGCAGCGACGAAGGCACATCCTATATCAGATGAGGAGTCCGGGCAGTAGGAGACTGGGCAGACAAAGCAGAGTGAGGTCCGGGAGTCACGGGCCCAGTTAGCACGGATGTCAAAGGCGATGAGGCGCCAGGAGGAGATGGCCAGACGCTAGGAAGAGATTATGGAGCGCATGATGTGCAGGCTTGAGCAGAGAGAATACCCTGCAGCACCGCCAGTTGTACACCCTATCGCGACATCGTCGACTTCGACCCTGATTGCACCATTGACAGTGCAGGAGCAGCAAGAGCTTACTGATCGTTTGACCTACTTCAGTCAGTTCCATCCCCCACAGTTTTCGGGACAGAGCCTGGAGCCTTGGGAGGTGGAAAACTGGATCGTGGCGATGGAAAAGCTATTTGAGAACTTATTCATCTTGGAGAAACATCAAGTGCATTTGGCTACGCACTTTCTGGAGAAGGACACTAAGACTTGGTGGCGTCGAGTTCGTCCTATTGGACCACCTGGAGTCCAGTTGATGACCTAGAGCGAGTTTCGTGCTTTGCTACTCGGAGGTTTCTTTCCCGATAGTGTGAAGCAGAAACTGGAAGGAGAATTGAGACGCCTACAGCAAGGGGGTCGGCCACTTCAGGAGTATGTTCGCAATTTTACACGATTGCTGAACAGTATACCCCATGTAGCACGGGATGAGGCCCAGCGGATTGATCTCTTTGAGAGAGGACTGTATTGGGATATTTATCAATTTGTTCACTCCTGGCGATCACCGACTCTGGATGCAGCGATTGAGCATGCTCGGTGGATTGGGCGAGGACTGGCAGTTATGAGTGAGAGGGACGAAGCGCCAGAGACCAGCTCCGGAGAGAAGCGTCCAGCTCCACCCGATTTAGGACAGTTTAGCCGATCAAGACCACCGAGGCCACCACGATCTCAGTCTCAGGGTCATGGGTCTCAGAGGAGACAGAGATCGGGAGGTTTTCGACCACCACGACAGCAGCAGTACTAGAACCGGTGTGTCATCTGCGATAGGCCCCACTCACCATCGCAGTGTGACCACCGACGGGGGCGGTGTTTTTCTTGCGGACAGTCAGGACATTTTCAGGCAGCATGCCCAATGTAGTACTCATAGTTTTACTGCTAGCGACAGCACCACCATTACCCATTCAGGAGGCGGGAGCTTCTTCGGTTTACCGACAGGCGGATAAGGCCACGACATCGAGGCAGACGGAGCGACAACCACCAGCACCGAGCGAATGAGATGGTGCAGCTTGATTGAAGGACGTCAAGATATTAGACCAAGTCGTACCAGGTATGATCTTTTTTATAGACGACGGAGCTAGAGCATGTTTGTTATCGGTACCTCTCATGCATGTACTAGTAGAGCATCTTGCATCCCTGCATGACTTAGAGATAGGGTTGTTACCACTTGCACTAGAGGTGCAGGTCCGTGGGTAGGTTGTGCATGTGAGGGAGATCGTGGAGCGTGTCCTGTGCAGTTGAGGCTATGGACTACATCGACGGATTAACAATCCTTATAGCAGTACCAAGACGAGGACACGGTGTCACGCCCCGGGGTCGAACTGCGACCCGGGCTCGCCAACAGATCCGCCGTCTGTGCGAAAACTGCCGCACAGACGAAGCGTCTACCCTGTAAAAGATCTATAGCTAACATGTATCAGAGCTGAAATTAAACCAAATAGCTACAGAATTAAACACTGAACATCTAAATAAGAATCAAATCCTCAATACAAGTCTCTCTACAAAAAAAGGTAAATACAATTCTCACAGATCTCTCAGAATGTCCAGTACAAAAGTGGAAACATAAAATATACCGGGTACATCTACCTCAGACTCTCAATGCTGGTAAGGAGCTAATCGGCCACGTCCTCACCTCAAACTGCTGTCTCCGCGCGAACCAAGCCGGAACAGCTACCTCAACCTGTCACCGCAGCGGGTGTGAGATCTACTGCAGAAGGCAGATCTCGGTGGGTACCGTCCCAATATCCACGGTATGCCCACTAAGTCTACTGGAGGCAAAACAGATAGGTATGCAAATAGATAGATAATGGGTAAGCTGAAATAAAACTACAGCTAAATTGTCTCAATCATAAAGCTTAAGAAACTCTACCAATAACATGATATGCATACACTCTCTACTGCTAAGATGCCTCAGTATCAATGCTCAAAGGAAAGAAACCCATCTAAGAACATAATATGTAACCACCCGCTCATATCACCCAATCTCAATGACTGCCTCATAGGGTCCAGTCAAGCCTGCGCCAACCTACTGCCACTACGTCCAAAAAGGACTTGGTCTTACGTAGGGCGTCCCACACGGACTATCTCAATCTCACGCAAAGTGACTCCATGGTAACTCAGCCAGGGGTATCAAGCGACCACTAGTATATCAACTAGGCGCAACATCAACACGCACCCGGGGCGTAACTCGAGGGGAGCGACCCCAACGAGCTCAAGTATCTCATCAGTCTCAGCTGTCTCAACAAGCGGCACATGCAGGCTATGATCCACGATCAAACAGATCGGAAACTCAATGCTCAAACTCTCACAACTCAGTCGGAAAAATACTCCATGACTCAATCTGGAAATGCCCAAGACCTCACATAATCTGTCGGAGAACCCTCTACGACTCAATCTGATAATGCACAACCCATGGCTAAGTCGGGAAACCTCCATGAGTCGATCTGCCAGAACCCAAAAACTCTCAAAGCTAAGTCGGAGAACCACCTCCACAACTAAATCAGAAAAACACACTCCATGATCTGGAACAGTCTCCTCAATCCCCGCAAGGAAACTCAACTCACATGACACTAGAACTCATCTCAAAAACTCAAAAGAGACCCCTCGGCCCCCAGGCACGAGGTCAAGAGCACCCTGAACTTATGCCCTACCTCTGGCGAACACATGATTTAAAAACCATCTTTAAAAATGCTAAATTTTTTTAAAACGGGTTTTCTCGATTTTTAAAACGATCAGGGTGCAATTATGATGCAAACCAAATATGAAATCTAGTGTCATATAACCTCAGGAATATGCTAAAAATAATCTGGGGCTCTAATAAATTTTTCAAAAAATTTCAGGCAACTATCAGATTTAATTACAGAGAAAATAACACAATAAACATGATCAACTTGCATTCAATAGCATTAAGGGCATTCCATAAATTTTGGAGAAATTCCAACCCACCTGGAACGCTTTCCGCAGGCAAACGCAGAAGTCGGTGAAGCACCGAACCGCTCACGGCCAAAATCTGCTGAAACATTGAACCCGCGCCCCGCGCGCGCACACTGTCGCGAACCACGGAAAATCCCAGGAAGCTCAAATAATTCCCCCGAGTGCGCCACAAAAATCCAAGTCCACCACATCACCAACAGCATGCTCACAACCAACACACAGCACAACAACGGCTCAAGCACACCATAACACCAAGGTCCACAACACTACAAGTCCAACATCACTGTCCCAGCCACCCCAAGGCACACATCAAAAACATCCCACTGCACACTCCAAAATCTCACAACACCCTCAAAACACTCACAGCATAAGGAAATCCCCAAGCTCCAAGCCTCCAGCCAAGCTACAGTAACCCAACGCTGCGCCGTCCACGCAGCAACCAACTCCCCGCTGCATCCAGCCCGTCGCAAGGATCCGCTGCGACCACTCGCCGTGCTGAGAGAGAAAGGAAGAAAACAATTAAAATAACAATATAAAAATCAATTTAAACTCGGGCCGCGGCCCACGGCACCGGCCCACTGCTTGCGCGCCAACCGCACGCAGAAGCCGCGCCCACCACACGCGCTGTTGCCGCTGCCGCCGCTGCGCTGCCTGGGCCCGCCGCGCGGTGCCTCGGCCCGGCGCGCGGCGCCCTGGCCCGCAGCACGCGGCCGTTGGGCACTGCGCGCCCCCTGCGCTGCGCGGCGCCCGCCTGCGCAGCGCCCGACCGCGCTGCGAGCGCCGCGCAGCGCAGGGGGCGCGCAGTGCCCAGCTGCTGCCGCTGCGCTGCCTGGGCCCGCCGCGCGGCGCCCTGGCCCGCAGCGCGCGGCCGCTGGGCACTGCGCGCCCCCCGCGCTGCGCGGCGCCCGCCTGCGCAGCGCCCGACCGCGCTGCGCGGAGCCAGCAACGCCCCGTGCCGCGCGCCCGCGCCGCAGCCTGCGCCAGCCGCGCGCGGCGCCCTTACGTGCCCCCGCGGCTCCCCTGCTGTTGCAGCCACCCGACAAAGGACACCCAATCCACAACCAACACCACTCAAAACCAACCAAACCGAAATTTCAACAAAATCCAAAAACTGAGCTCTATCCAAAAAAAAAAGCAACATACCTCGTTGAGCTCGATGCGCGCGCGCTCCGCTCGCTCCAAGCAACATACCACAAGCACCACCACCCTTCTCCTTCATTTACTCTTTTTTTTTTCTTCTTCTAGTTCATCATCTTCTTCCATCTTTTCCTTTCTTTTCTCTTCTTTCTCTCTTACTCTGCTTTCCTCTAATTCCCCTGTTGCAGGTGGAGGTGACGATGATGTGGCAACCACATAATTAAGTGGGCTTAATTAATGGAAGGCAGCTAAGTGAGGGATTTAAATAATCCCTCAACCAAAAATATCTAAACCCACTTAATAAAGAAAATCCACCTTCAATCCTTTCTTCTCTTTCTTGCATTCTTTCTTCACAGGCTAAAAAAAATACCAATTAAATTAATTAATTAAATAATCCGTAATTAGCCAACTCCAACTCATTTTTCGCCTTCGGGGCTCCCGCAGCAATCCGAAACCTCCTGAACTCCGCTGTAATCTGAAAGTACACATGTCCAAAGCTTTTTCCACTCAAAAAGCTCAACTGTGGAGTCGGTGTGCTCAAACCAAAAATCCGATCCGGTAATCGCCAACTCCAACTCACTTTTTGCCTTCGGGTCCTCCGCATCAGTCCGATACCTCCCGAACTCCGCTGTAATCATAAAATACACTTGCTCCAACATTTTCCAATTTTTCTGTGCCCCACGGTGGAGCCGATGCTCTAACAAAACCAGTCCTCTAACGGCGCACAATGCCCGAAAACTCCGATTCAAGCTGGGGCTTCCGCGTTGATCCGACTCAACCCGAACTCATCTGTAAACACATATGGAACACGCCCAAGGCGATTTCTCCGCACCACGCCATCTTGCGAGGTCGGTGTGCTCTACAAAGTCCTGGTACTCTACACACGGTGCGCTGGACTAGTTGGCACAGTAGCGTGAGATGATGGACTGAGAAAGAAGAACTATAACCATCCACGAGCAAGACAAGAGAAGTTCGTCTACAGAGACTGTCAGAGTATGCTACGTTTAGCAGTGATTTCATCGGCAAAGGATCATGTAGAAGAGAAGCCGAGTATGTGTTATTAGTTTCACATAATTGTGCTTAAGGCGCCTACGGCGACACTGGGAACCCAGGACATTCCTATTGTCCATAGGTTTCTGGATATGGTTTCACCTGAGTTGATTATGATGTCGCTGGATAAGAGGATTGAGTTGTAAATTGACGTGGTTCTGGGAACCACGCCAACTTGAAAGGCACCTTATTGGATAGTACCCGTAAAGCTAAGAGATTGTTGGCGTCATTGATGGAACTAATGGTTTGAGGGTTGTTAGACTTAGTGTTCCACCTTGGGAAACACCTTCTTGTGGAGACGAGAGGGTAGATCACTTGGTCTGCCAGCAGTAGTCGACTGGCAGTGGCACCCCAGAGGGTTTTGAGGTGTGCGGATGTTTTGGGTAGGAGCCCAGTGCAAGGCTGGAGCCTGGTGTTCGCGCGATAGATACTGCTTCTGGAGCAGTCGTGACGAGTAGGACTAGAGGTTATGTCCCTAGGGGTCACGGTTAGATCGTAGCCTTCGTTTTGTAGCCACAGCAGGAACAGCTTCAACACTTCTCTTTTTTTTCTCATTTCACGCCAAAGCTCGCAAACGGGACGAAAACTACGAAAGGCTACTCCAGAAATAGAGACAGTGCCGGAACCTGTTCTTGTTTGATTGGGGCGAAGGCACTGGCCTTTCAAAATTTTTGAACTTTTTGCTTTCTTTGGCTATTTTTTAAATTGAGAGTTGGGGTTGATGACGTTCCTGATGTTGGACTCCTTTCCTTTTTGGTTGATCGTGTGGGTGTTATTCGGGTCGCACTGGTTGAGTTGGCACCAGAGTGTGGATTTTGTGCGTGTTGCACTAATTAATCTTTTCCCCCACGTTTGGTTGGAGTCCCTGTTGTTTTTCATATCCCAACTCAGTGCGTTATGTTTTGGATCCCTCTCCCACGATTGACTCGCTCCATTTGAGATATGTGAGTTTTGCAGTACGAGGGACGCCCGTTGCGAATTCTGGCTCGTGAGATGAGAGGATTGCGCAACAGGATCATGCCATACTTGTTGAGTTGAGGAGTAATCGCGGGGAGCGAGTGGCGTTCGAGAGCTGGCGACGGTGGTGATGGATGCCCACCCTTCAGTTTGAGACTCTCGTTAAGGGATGTTAGTTTCGAGGACGAAACTTTCTTTTAGTGGGGGAGAATATGATGATCCGGACCTCCGAGATGGATTTACAGAGCGAGAAGTGGCTTCTGGAGGCCTATGATGAGTGATCAAGTTGTTTGTGCTCGAATCGGATTCCAGATTTGGAATCGGCGCGAAAATCGGATCGAGTTTGCCTTTCCGGGGGCTTCCGGCAAAAATTAGGATGAGAATTTGGCGAAACGGACAACAGATTTGGACTTAGCGCGCGAAAACGATGAAAATGGGCTATTTACTTGTATTTTTCGGATTTCGGAACAGTAAAGTTACTGTTCACCGCCAGAATTACTGTTCCGACGCCCGGCAGCAACCGGCAGGCGGCGGAGCACGGCAGAGAGCGGCGGCACAGCGGCGGAGCGCAGCCGCGGGCAGGCGCGTGCAGGCGCGTGCAGGCGCAGCGCACGCGGGCGGGCTGGTCCACAGGCAGGGCGTGAACCGGGAGCATGGAATTCTGGATTTGCCACGTGGCAGCTCCTGATTGGTTGGACTTCGTCACGGCTGGGCGACGCCACATGGGAGCAAACTATTGGCCGACATATTCCGGAAGACCCGGCGCATACACCGGGGGCGTGGACCACGTGAACCGCGTGGGGGACACGTGGCACCTCCCTATTGGCGGGCGCAAGCCACCCACGTGCGCGAGGCACGCGGAACACGAGGGTGGCAGGGGACAAGTGGCGCTTTCCGAGAGGGCTTGCACAGCTATTTCGTGTTATGGGACATGTGGCGAGACCTGATTGGTTACATTTGTTGTTTCCTGTTTTGCCCTGATCCGGTGTGAAGCCCGAATGGTTTGGCTATAAATAGCCCATTTTGAATCCGATTTGAGTGCCATTTTTTAGGGGTTTATGAGATCCGAATTGAGATCCAATTTTTACAGTGAGATTCTACATCAAGTCTTCTTCAATTTTTGGGGTTTTGGAGATTTTTTGGAGATCGCCTGCTATTTTTCCCTGCATGATCTCGAGAGTCGCGCTGTTTCTTCGACATCGATTTCTTCCGTCAACTCTCCGTCGGAGAGCTCCCCTGAGCTGATCTTTTAGAGTTTTTCGCCGATTTTTGCGGTAGCGTTTCTGAAATAGGTAGGCATTTGATTTTGATATACATCGCTCTGCTCCGTTTTGAGTTTTTATGGGAGTTCGTGCAGTATCTTTAGACCCCCTTTTTATGCGACACTTTTTCTGGACAGTGGAGGAGTAATCTCGCAATTTCTCGGGCTACGGTTGCCGGAACTGGGAGTTTAAGGACTCGATTGATATCTACACTTCATGATGATCACAACTGTATTTTTGTTGGAATTTTTGGAGGACATCTCGCAAGAGGTAATTTCCGGTTTTATGGACAGGATTGCAAGAAATTACTGTTTGACCTTATCGCGATGTTCGGCTTATATCTCAGCAACCGGGAGGAGTTTTCTGATGATTTTTGGTTCGTCGGAATCGTGAGAACTTGAGGATCGCACCGGTTAAGTTTCATCTCTTTTGGACTCTGGACCGACGTGCGCATCCAGGTAGGTTGGATTTTCCTCCAAGTCTACGGACTTTCCCCTAATTCTAGTAGTGTAGCTTTGAGCATACTAGAATAGATGTTATTATTGATGTATTGTGATAGAGTTATGTGATTTGACTAGCACCCCGACATATGATTGCATTTATTTAGCCAGACTGTTAGAATACGTTCACATAGGCAAGATTCTTGTATGTTCTAGTTTCCACCTCTTTGCATTTCTTTTCCTGAACATAGAGCTTTTCCTCGCCCAGATAGTGGGCCGACTAGTCGGATTGTTGTGAGATGCATGTTACACTCGTGCACGGAGGCCGAGTG
The DNA here is from genome assembly GCA_029204045.2 of Tillandsia leiboldiana. Classification (NCBI taxonomy): domain Eukaryota; kingdom Viridiplantae; phylum Streptophyta; class Magnoliopsida; order Poales; family Bromeliaceae; genus Tillandsia; species Tillandsia leiboldiana. The sequence continues at coordinate 6,242,248 of CM055065.1, forward strand.
GAGTCTGGTAGTTATGGCTTATTGTGTGCCTGTGTTGGGAACCGTTTTGGGTAAACGGGGTCCCATATCGTCGGGTATTCTCTGTGTTGTTACCGCCACCCAGGTTGTGACCATGGTGTGCATGTGATATCAGAACCTTGAACCCAGAATGTTTTTGGACACTCATGATTTTAGTAAAAAGTGTTTTTCCTTCCGAAATTCGTGGAGGTCGCCGGAGTCTGTTCTTATTTGATAGGGCAAAGGTAGTAGCCCTTCAGGGTTCGAAAAATAAATCTGTTTTAAACTGATTTTCGCAAGAACTAAAATCTATAAAAGTGGTTTTCTCAAAATAATACGGTTTTCTAAAAAATGAGCTATTTTTATCCTCACCCCGAGAGGGTTTGAATGGAAATGATTTTCAGCAATAAAGATCATCTTTTCTTACAAACTACCTCACCGTGAAAGTGAGTGATCTGAGTTCTAAGAGTTGTTTTTCCCCTCGGGTCGAGAACAGCAGAAGGCTACGCCTATAGCCTGTTCTTGTTTGATTAGGGTTGTAGGTATTAGTTTTCGGGGTTCTCGGGCCCTTCGTTGGTATGGCTGTGGAGTATCTCCAGCCAGTGGGTTTTATTGGATCATGTAGGATTCCTGTGTCGGGAGCTGTTCGAGTTGACGGTGATCCCGGCTGTTGAGCATTTTCAGCCAGTTTTTTTTTAGTGGATTGAGTTGGAGTCCTATTTTGGGAGCCGTTTGGGTTGACGGTGATCCCGGCTGTAGAGTATCTCCAGCCGGTGGGTCAGTGTTGTGAGTTGGATATTGTCGATCCGCATGATCGTGGATTTGGATCATAGCCTGCAAATGCCGCTTATTGAGCCTGATGAGACACGTTTTTTTCTCGGTGGGGTCGCGCCCCTCGAGAGCCGCTCCGGATGCGAAGATGATGATGATGCGCCTGATGAGGCTGCTTTGCGTGATATTATGATATTACGATTGGACACCCTACGTTGATACACTAGGGGACCCTACGTTGATACACTAGGGAGGCGCAGGCTTGACTGGACCAGATTTGGCAGTCAGTGAGATTAGGTTGATGTGAGCACCTCATGAGTGAGTGGTTGCATAGCATGTTTTTAGTTGAGTATTTCTCCTTGAGCATGATACAGATTGGGTTGATGAGAGCACCTCGTGAGCGAGTGGATGCATAGCTTGTTCATAGTTGATTGTCTTTCCTTTGAGCATGATACTTGAGGCATAGTAGCTGTAACTTTTATTTCAGCTTTTTATATTACCTGTTTACCTATCTTTTGTCTCTAGTAGACTTAGTGGGTAGACCGTAGAGTAGGAGACGGTACCCACTGAGAACTACGTGACAGTGTAGTTCTCATACCCACTGTGGTGATAGGTTTCTCTGAGGTAGCTGTTCCGACTTCTGTCAAAGCGGAGGCAGCAGATCGAGGTAAGGGCGTGGCCGAATAGTTCCCTACCAGCTTATTTGAGAGTCTGCGCTAAATGTACCCTATATGTGAGATTTTATTATTGTACTGGACAGTCTGAGAGATTCATTGTATATTGTTCATAGTGGGAGATGACTATGTATTATGGAGTGTATTAGTTTCAGATATTCAGTTTTTGATTCTGTAGCTACTTATTCTTATTCAACACTGATAGATGTTTAGTTATAGAGATGACTTTTCAGGTGGGACGCTTCGTCTATGCGGGGTTTTCGTATAGATGGCGAATCTGTTGGCAACACCGGATCGCAGTTTCGACACGGGGGTTGAGAGACTGTGCTAATTAATTTTATCACACACGATCAGCATCCCGGTCCACGTCCCATATATGCATGTATATATATATAGACTTCATGAATTACCAAAGTTATAAATCTAGTGCGTATCATTTTCCGTTGTAACTGGGTTTGTGTTTAATTAATTAGAGGCCAACTAGGCATAGAATTAATGAGATAACTTCTCATCTCTTCAAAAAAGATTGCATAGATCTAGTCCATGTGCACCAATCTAATAATAACTAATATATATATATATATATATATATATATATATATATATATATATATATATATATATATATATATATATATATATATATTTCACCTTGATTTTTTTTTTTTTACTTCATTACTCTTTCTTATTTTATCATCTTCTCTCCGTGATGCATCTAATCACTAGCAATCATCCAAATTAGTTAAGTCTAAACAGTGCCTAAACTTATTCGCTATTATTAGTTTTGTCATGATGTCAGCTATATTATCCTTCATGAAAACCTTTATAAGTTGGACTTCTCCATCATCCTCAGTGTGCTCCCGTAATTTGTGATACTTGATGTGTATATGTTTCGTCCTTCTATGCATGATAAACTGAATTTCTGACCTTCTATGCATGATAAACTGAATTTCTGACGAGATATATAACACTCTAACTATCACAACCAATAATGACTTTATCATGTATGATCTCGAGTTTACCAACCAAGCCTCTGAGCCAAACTACTTCCTTAGCCGCTTCAATTGCTGCCATATACTCTGCTTCTATAGTTGACAAGACTACAGTGCATTGTAACGTAGATTTCCAACTAATAGGTCCGCCGCCACGCAGAAAGACGTTACCTGTAATAGACCTTCGCTTGTCCAAATCACCAATATAGTCAGAATCTACAAACCCCTTCACTTCAGTATTACTGGAATCTTTCGAGTAGAGAATACCTTTATCTGATGTGCCCTTTAGATACCGCAAAATCCACTTCATGGCCTCCCAGTGTTGTTTTCTTGGATTCGAATATATCAACTAACAACATTAACTGCATGTGGAAGATCATGTGGAAGATCAGACCTAGTACAAACCATAACATACATCAAGCAACCGACTACACTAGCATATAGTATCTTTGACATAGAAGTAATCTCCTTATCGGTCTTAGGACACATCTCCTCAAAAAGTTTGAAGTGTTGGGCCAATGGAGTCTCAACCGCCTTCGCCTCCGACATGTTAAATTGTTTTATAATAGCTCGTATATATGTCTTCTGCGATAACCACAGCTTGCCCTGTATGTGGTCGTGCCTAATCTCCATACCTAAGATTTTTGTAGCACCTCCTAGGTCCTTCATATCTAATTCTTGGCTCAACTGATACTTTAATTTTTGCACTTCTTCTGGATTTTTAGCCTCTATTAGCATGTCATCTACATATAGCATAAGTAGAATAAATGAACCATCTTCAAGCCTCCAATAGTAAATGCAACTATCATATAAACTCCTGCTATAACCATGCTCGATTATAAAGCCGTACAAGTGTCAGTTGCTAAAGCCGGCAAAGATTCGGGAGTATAAAGCCCGAGTATCGGCTAATGCATACTCATTCGACACTGACAAGGCCGATCAGATTTTTGATCGGCTACTTCGAGATGGAAGGATCCGACTCCAGGAGGGTCAAACAATTCCTCCATACGAAGAGCTCCGGAAACGGAAGTATTGCAAGTTGCACTATTCTGGGAGCCACCGGACAGGCGATTGCATCGCCTGGAAGAAATATATCCAAAAGGTGATCGACGAGGGTTGGTTTATTTTTCCCGACAATGAAAATAAGAATGAAATAAAAACTAATCCCTTTCCCCCGCATGTGAACATGATGGACCCGAAAAGAAAGAAACCGATGCAGGGGCCCGAATCTCCCGTAAAACAAAAATCGGCACGAAACATGTTTCGGCCCTGCATCTGCTGTAAGGCCGAAATGACAGAAGAAGATTGGAATGCTCTCCTCCTGGACGTACTAGAGGAGGCGAAGAAATGGTTCGCCTTCATCAACTGCGATGAAGGCGCGGATCACCATGACCACTGGCCGTACCCACGTTCGGCCAAAGGATCCAACAGGCAGTCCTTCGAAACAGAGGGCAAGAAAGAAAAACAAGACCTTCCCATCCAAAGTGTTTTGCGAGAGTTCTACGGCCGAGAGAGGCCGAGGCTGACCCCCAGTCGGTCACGAAGGGCCACGGGCTCCGCAACAGCAGCAGGGCCCTCACCACGGTGTTGAAGAAAGCCGGGTCCGGGGGGCACCCCGAAGACCTTTCGGCCAACAGGCCGAAAGGGGACCAGCATACGGGCCCTCACAACATCTGGGACGGATCGGGCCCCACCAGAGGCTCGGACCGACGGGGACACAGAGGAGCTCTGCCGGCCACCTTCGGAGAGGGCCGACACCACGGCCTTCCTACCGCGGGACGCTAGGGGCAGGGGAAGCTCCTTCATTCCCTGATACAGCTTTTCCTTGGCTTACCAATGGAGAAGTCAAGGCCTTAGGCATCCAGCTGGCATAAGAGCTCAGGATTCAACCATGGCCCAAGCTGTGGCAAAAAGAAGGGAGATCCTCAGGGAACACCTGAGGAAGATGAACCCAACGGCAGACGTGCCGGTCGAGCAATGGTTCACCTCCAGAGGACCGGCCTGGTGGCAAGGGCCGGTCGTGTCAAAGACGCTGAAGCATCGCATGCAGAGGATGGAGGCCAACGCCCGCAACAACGGCATCACGGACCAATGGCTGCGGCCGAACCCAAGGCGGGAACGGCCCATGCATCGGCTCCTGGTAGCGCCGATATGACGTGATCATGAAGCGGGGGGGTCTACAGTGCCGCCGCAAGAGAAACCACCGATGGTCAGATCGGTGGTGGCCAAGTCGACGGACGAAGCCGTCCGGCTAGAGCAAGACACTCGCCTGAAGACTCTAGAGGCTGCGGTAAGGCGCAGCCAAGGAGCGCCAGAAGGGCGACGAGAGGCTGAGGCCCCCGCCAAGGGGGTCCTCGACAGGGTGGCCCAACGGGAGAGATGGCCATCGAGGGACGACGAGGATGTCCCGATGCCATCCTAGGCCGAGGTAGAGGCCGAAGGGAAGAAGCCCCGGACCGACATCGCGTCGGTCGTTGAAGACCCAACGGGGGTCAATATTGTTTACGTCCTGTCGATGTCTTTCAGAGCAACCGCGTCCCAAGAGGACGTTGATGAGAAGACCTTCGATGACGAGGGTCTGCCCGTAGCCGAGCTCTAGTTGATGGAGCGAAAAGTAGAGGCCGAGGTGGTGGTGTTCAAGAAGCCATCGGTCTTTCAGATCCGATTCATAAGTCCATTGTATATACAGGCCATGATAGAAGGGCGGCCGGTCGGCCACGTAATGGTGGGCGGGGCTATGGTAAACGTCATGCCCACCGCCTTCTTGAAAAAGATCGGTTGGAGCGAAGAGGAGCTCAAGCCGACCGACACAATAATGACCAACTTCACCGGAGGCAGTCAGGCAGCAAGGGGAGTCCTGACAACCGAGATAACGGTCGGTTCTAAGACCTTGAGGACTGCTTTCTTCGTAGTGGACGCTGCGAGCCACTACAACTTGTTGTTAGGGCGTGACTGGATTCACGGCAATGAATGTATTCCCTCCACACTCCACGGGAAGCTTTTCCAGTGGGTTGGCGACAAAGTGGAGGAGATCGCGGTCGAAGAAAGACCACAACTGGGCCGAGTGATTCACGCCAATGAAGACCACGTAAGCATGGAGTCGATCGGCCATGTGAATTGGGCCGATGAAGACCAGGACTAGATCTCATTCGTCCGGGTAACCGAGGAGGGAGTGCAAGTGAAACTCCTCAGCGAGACCAGTCGGATAGCGGCAGGTGATGGTCCCCCATCGTGGATCAAATAGCACGTGGGGGACTAGTAGGCGAGGCCATTTCAGGGCCTCCGAAAGAGAAGCCGGCACGAGGAGCTGGCGAAGAAGTAAATTCGGCTAAAAGCACTCGCCTATTAGAGCAGAATTCAGTACGTATGAGACAAGAGGGTAAAGGCGAAGGCCTCCAGCATCGGGGACTTGATACGATGCTGCCGTTAACCATCGGCATGAAAAAACCGATTAAAAGCGAAAGGGTCCTCAAGGTGGGGAGGACCATTCTAGATCAGCCAAGTAGTGAAAAGAAACTCCTATTATTGGGAAACTTCGGAAGGATCGAAAAGGTATAAACCGATCAAAGGGAAGCCTCTGAAACATTACCATACATCGGTTTGAGGAGATGTGAAGTAGAGGAAAACTTTACATTTGATGAACCGATACGTATGCAAATCAAGAAAGAGCAAATATAAAAGTGTTTCAGAATAACAAAAGTCGCAGCTGAAACACTCGGTTGGAGCTCGAAACACATGGCCACCGTCAAGCTGGCCGTGGTGAGAGAACACCCAAAGCTAGAGGATCAGGTAAATCACTTTAGAAATCGAGACACCTTATCACCATTGGAGCCGACAGGAATGGAAGAGAGAGAATATAAAGTCACAATTAACTCCTCAACTCCCTGCATCCAAGTGGAGAAGATCACGCGGTTCCCCCGCGAGAAGAAGGCACCCGACTCGCAGAAAAATCGGTCGAAGCATGGTAAGGCGTCCCCATGGTGAGAGCTGAGCTGCTCGAACTCCTCTAACTCCCAGAGATAGAGGCAAAAGGTCGTCTTTCTTCCCAAAAGATCTTCGTAAAAACAACCACCCGTAAACAGACGAAAATTGGCAAGCCCACCGGATGTAAGATCCCAGATCGGTAGGTCACACATAGGGGCTTCTCCGAAAGAAACCCAATTAGAACTCCAAGTTGGAAAGAAACCTTCGTCAGCCGGCGTCACAACGCCGCCAGATTCAGATTGATAGGATGCCTCGAGAATACGCCGAGAGATGAAAAAGTCACTCTGGTGTAGTGATTTCACAGAAATCGTCATGGGAAAAGAAAACGATGTAAAGAAAGCTACTAGAAGGGCCCTTTTTATAAACCGACGAGAAGGAGCGAAATGATGATAATCGCCCCTCGGAAAGCAACAGCATTTAAGGACAATGGGCAAGTATCTTGCCAAAAGTACGGGGACGATCGTGGACATCGTTCTGCACCCTAGACTTTTGACTCAACTTTGATAATCACCCGAATGACACATAAGGCGATTGTCGAGGTGGCAATGTTGAGACCAAATTTTTTTGCTATTTAAGGAGGCAACACGTGGCGTACATTATCGGCTAAAAGTATCAGCCGACAAAAAAATGAGTCAACAAAGAGGGACCCGCGTTTTAGTCAAGACCAACCTCAGACACGTGAAAGTACAGCACGTGGCGCACACCATCGGCTAAAGGCATCAGCCGATAAGAGAAGCAGTCAATAAGGGGCATCGGTTCCTCTAGAGATCTGACATCGGCCGAAAGCAAATATCAAACTGCCTTAGTCGAACGATGAAAAAGGCGAAGTCAGGGACAACTCTCGGCTGCTCGAGCCGCAGAATGAGAGACCTTGGAAGGAAAGAATATGAGATTTGGGCAAGAATCTCGTAACTGACTCTGGAACGGCAAGCGTCGCCCAGCATTGGAAAGCGCCGAAGATCACGTTTCGGCGTGTCGATTACGGGATGAATCTGGACAGAAAATGACTACTATCCTACTGAGAAGAATGACTCAAAAGAAAGTAGTTGAGAAATTTACGATGACTCCCCTTATATCACGCTGATTATTAAAATCGGCAGTTATACGCATGGTTCGTAAATGTATAAATAAACGAATCATCGAAGAAAAAGGGATCCTGCAACCTCATAAGCTAGGACCACCCCTGCTATTTCATATCTTTCAATATCTGTATTTACTGCCTTCCTAGATAACTTTACTACATTTCCTACGAGTAGATTAACTTGTAATTGGCTCCCTCTCACTCTTGTAATCCCTCTACAATCAATACAAATTCTAATCGGCTTCTTAGCCGTGTCAAATCCCTGTCTCTTGACTCTTAGTTCGGCTCCTCTAGACCGAACTCTGTTTACCTTTCAATTCCAGTTTGGCTTATCTAGGCTGAACCCTCTCGAGAGTTGATTGAGAAGAACCCGGCCGAGCGGATCCCTCCTCGGCCCGATCACTTGATCCCTTATTGGCACGCGGCTCATTCACACTTAGAGGGTCACCCTCGGGGCCGATCGCGGATTGCAACTTTTCGACCCCAACAAGAGCGAAAGAGAGAATATGAAGAGTGAATAAATAATATATTTTAAAAATATTATTATTATTAGTGGAATTAGGCTACTATACTATTAATGGCACCAAGTCATTAGTGCTACTAGATTTTCGATCATTGGATAAAGGGACGTGCGGTTAGGATAATAGCGGTCCCCTAAGATTAGTGGATGATTGGTGGAATAGTATGATCGAAGAGGGGTGGAAATAATCATAAGAATAGATCTATGGACAAAAAATTTGATAGCACCAACTATTTGGTGTATTAATAGTATAGTATTCGAACTCTTATGAGTGTGGGGCTATTATACTTTTAGAAGCATAAACTTTCAACATTTAGGTTCTTTGAGTTCTCTGGGTTTATTAATTGGTGATGGTAACAGTATGGATTCAAGAACCCAATAATTGAAAGTTTTACTAATTTTAATTTATTTTTAGTTAGTTAATGGAGAGATATACTATTTTTGTTTCGTAAAGATTATTTTATCAACAAGTGTGAATATTCTTTTATATAAAAAATTATACAACATAAAAAATAATTTATAAAGTAAATAAAAAAATATATTTACATCAAAGAAATTGCAATGCCTACCTATATATATATGCATTCGCTAGTTTTTCTTTCCGCTAATTTCTCTTTCCACTTAAAAAATAAATAGAGATAAAGAGAGAAGACCCTTTTTACTTGAAATTCACTTGAAGATAAATAGAGACAAATAGAGGAGACCCTTTCCACTGGAAGACAATAGAGACAAATAGAGAGAGATCATGTAAAAGGAAAGAATAAGAGAAATAGTGAGAGAGATCATGTAAAAAGAAAGAATAAAAGGGATAGAAGGGATAGTGTAAAAAGTTAATAAACAAAAAAAGATTATCATTTGAAAATATATGAAATAATATATAAATATTTAATAAATAAAAAAATATTATTCGTTAGAAAAAATATATATATAAAATTTGCTTCGTTATATTATTTATTTTGCATAAGAAAAGAGAGAACCAACAACTTTTTTTTCTGCCAAAAAACTAAAAGTAAAAAAAATATGCATTTAAAAATAAAAAATATTTAGAAATTAAATTCAAATTTTAATATAATAATTAGATTAAATATTAATAAATAGGATTGAAGATAATTTTAAAATATAGAAAAAATATGGGATGATGCTTCGTTATGTTAAATAATTATGAATAGCATGAGCGTATTCTTTAACTAATTTATTTTAAAATTTAATTTATTTTGATTTATTTTTAGTTTGTTAATTATAATTATTTAATTATTTTATATTATAAATAAAATATTTATTTATTTTATTTAGAATTTCTTCTGTCAATTTTTATTCGTTTTTATATATAGTATAAATATATCAATATTAAATTACTTTAAAAAAATTTCCACTCTTTTCCTTGAAAATTGCCTCTCACTTATTATGTAATGTCCATTAAAAAAAACCTCATCCACGTGATTCCTTTTCCATACTTTTTTTTTCATTTTACTTTTTTTTTTCTTTTCTTATTTTTATTTAATTGGTTTATCTTTTTTTCTACTTTTATTTTATTTTTTTCTATTTATACTTTTATTCTTTATTAAAAAAAAAAGGAAAAAACACTCGGCTTAAAAAGGGAGCTCCATCCAGGAAGCTCCCGTCCTTTGCTTCTTTCATTTTATCCTTTTTGTTTTTAATTTGTTTTATTTAAATTCTACTGTTAAAGGTTCCAAACCATTTGCATTCATACACAGAATAAGAAAAAGAGAAATATTAATTGTATACTCTAAAAAAAAAAAAAAAAAAAAAGTACATTTTTATTTCACTCATCTAGACAGGATAGGATGTAAGATGTAAAAAATTTGGAAAATGCTACCCATACACCCCATTCGGGGTGTATATCACACACCCCACCCATCCAATGGGTGGGGTGTGATGATGGGTCAATCGATGTGACCCGTAAAAAATATCGTCACCATTAAAATGGTGGAGGTGTATGATATACACCCCTTCGGGGTGTACATGTAGCATTGCTCAAAAAATTTTACTTATTAAATGACTATGATGTAAGATATATAAATATTTTATTCATTAAACAAGTAAAATATAAAATATATATATATATATATTTTTAAATATACAAATAGTATTGCACAGCAACAATTGACGGCTACTATGAGCAATGCTATATGTACACCCCCAAAAGGGGTGTACATCTTACACCCACCCATCTAAGAGTGGGGGGATCACTTCACAAATTGTGAAGTGACCCCTCACCACACTCCACTTATTGGATGGGTGGGGTGTGTGATGTACACCCCTAAATGGGGGTGTACAAGTAGCATTTTCCCGGCTACTATTTTTTTTGTACGAATTTGTACCACACAGAAGAGATGCACAGCTCATTTCCATTGGGTTTCGAAAGTCAAAACATAAAATGTGTTTCCATTTGTCCTAATATTTCCTCCTCTTTACTTGCAATTAGAGCATGTTTGATTTAAAATAATTGTGACTTAGAATGAGAAAATAAGAATAAATAATTTTTATTATTAGTATTTGATTTAAGAGATTGGCATTTTAATTTTTATTTCAGAAAATTTAAACTTTTTAAAAGTAAAGTAAACTCTGATTACGAAGAGATTGAGAATTTTTTTTTTTTACTAATAATTATTTAAATTTAAATATAAATCATATAAATTTGTTAGATTATACCATAAATTTAAATTTAGAGTTGAAATATAAATTTAAAATTTAAAATTTAATTTCTTAAGTTTTAATTTAATAGTTCAAATTTAAATTTTGATTTTGATCTTGAATTTGAATTATAAATTTAAATTTTAAGTTCAAGTTGTAAGTTCAAGTTTAGATTAATTATTTTTTAAAAAATTTCTATTTGTAGACGATTCTGATTCCAATTCTAATTTTTCTTATGAACCGAATAAACTCTTATTTTTATATTTCGTTTTTTGATTTCAACCCTTTTTTATTTTTATTGTGATTTTGATTTCTTTTTTGAACGTTTTGTTTACGATTCTAACGTATTTTCTTTTTCATTGCAATTTTAATTTTCTTTTTGAATCAAACGTGGGTTTAGTGCGGAACAAAGTTGGTCAAATCGGAGGGACGTGTTCTTTAAACTTTGAATGCGGAAGCTTGATCAATCCCCTTATACAAAACACCAACGAGTGTGAGTCGGAGCAGTGTGAAATTGAATGGCACAGTCGAGTCCATTCAACTTGGCTCAAACTAGGACTATTGACTCGAACTCGTTTGAAAATTTTGGACTCTTTTTCGCAACAATGCGAGGAGAAAGAGAAGTTGCTACTGTTTTTCCAATGTAATTCCATGCAAAATAGCAATTTAATCCAACGTTAATGGGCTATAAAAAGGCGTGCCTCATTGTGTACTTCTCTATCAAGTTTTGTAACCTGAATCAGAAGTGGGGAGATACATAAGGGAAAAATGGCTCAAGGGGTGATATTGATGCTCATATTGTTGATATGCAGCTCATATTCTCTTTCAACGGCGAGGCCGTTGGAAGGCCAAAGGGGCCGGTTAGAGATCAGAGGTGATATGGGAGTGTTCGAGTCTCTTCCGCAAGGACCAGTTCCTCCAACTGGGCATTCGGGCTGCACCAATGATCCCAACAATAAGAATGGGTTTTGTCCGAACCCGCCTCGAGCCGGAGGTGATCTAGGTGTAGAGTTCAAGTCTCTTAAACAAGGACAGGTTCCGCCAATGGGCCCCTCAAACTGCACCAATAACCCCAACAACCCTCATGGGTTTTGTCCGAACCCACCGCCGGTCGGAGGTGATCATAGTGCAGTGTTTGAATCCCTTCCGCAAGGGCCGGTTCCTCCAATGGGGCACTCGGGCTGCACCAATAACCCCAACAACCCTAATGGGTCTTGTCCGAACCCGCCACGAGGTTAAACCTCTGCAGCGGTTTGCTAACACAATTAATAATGATGATTTGTGAAAAAGGGCATATCTCCTATTTTAGTAAATAAACATGGAGGATTAGAATAACAAAACATGTATGTGCCCAGTGTTTGAGGATTAGAATAACAAAACAATATGTTTATTTGTTTCTTCTTTTATCATAAGGTATATCATTTATCTCAAGTGTTTTATAGCTCAAAAGTTCAAACACAATTGAAATTATTCTTGCATTTGTTTTTTTCTTTTCCTTTTTCATTTGAAAAGTTGTGTCTTATACGGAACATTGTGAATGTTTCCATGCAGTACTTGGTGATGCAATAGGTTCACTACACAAATGATGTGGTGCTATTATGAGCAACTAATTAGAAGCATCAAATTTTCAACTGGTCAATTGTGTTACCAGAAATTGTTCAGTTGTGTAATACAATATTCCAAGTTTGACTACGAACATCCTATAGGGCTTGTTCGGCCTATAAGCGGGCCACACCGCATAGCTTTTAGGAATAACTCCAATATTGGAGATTTGAAGCTTCCCAAAACCCTCCCTTCTGTGCGGTCGTGTGCCACAACTGCACGCACGATTCTGCGGCCGAACAGGGCATAATAAAACCTTCATTTGAACTCTCGATCACAGGCTTTTTACAATTGCACTTCAACTCATTAATTAATTATCATTCTCACCTATAAAGCAAACAGAGTGGCACACTACGTATATGTTTATTCTTAGTTTCCACTACTAATATAGATGTATAAAAAATAAAAAAAAAATTAAAACAGTAATAAAAATAAAACTAGAAAGAAGAGATCAAAATTTATTTGGTTTAGTAATTGCTTACGTTCATAAAAAAAATAACAGCGATGTATTTTGCTATAAAAAGAAACAAAAAAACTACGAGTTTACATCTTATATCTTCTCCGGATCAAAAATTCAAGAGTCCTACGGTGAATTCTATCTTTCTTTTTATTCCAACGAAAAATTTAAAAAATATAATTCAATTATTTCTTTTTGTAAAATCATAATTAAAAATATCAAATTAGAAAAATATATAAATTTATGATCAAAATTATTTATGTCGTTATTTTAAAAAATTCATAAATAAGTTTGGGTTTAATTAATTAGAGGCCAACTAGGCATAGAATTAATGAGATAACTTCTCATCTCTTCAAAAAAGATTGCATAGATCTAGTCCATGTGCACCAATCTAATAATAACTAAAATATATATATATAATTCAATATTTTTCACCTTGATTTTTTTTTTTTACTTCTTCGCTTTTTCTTATCTTATCGTCTTCTCTTCCTGAGGCATCCAATCACTAACAATCATCCAAATTAGTTAAGTTTAAACAGTGCCTAAACTTATTCGCTATTATTGGCTTTGTTATGATGTCAGCTATATTATCCTTCATGAAAACCTTTATAAGTTGGACTTCTCCGTCATCCTCATTAGTGTGTTCCCATAATTTGTGATACTTGATGTCTATATGTTTCGTCCTTCTATGCATGATAAATTGAATTTCTGACGAGATAAATAGCGCTCTAACTATCACAACCAATAATAGGTTTATCATGTATGATCTCGAGTTTACCAACCAAGCCTCTATGTGACGCCCCACTTCCCAGGGAGTCACCCATCCTAGAACTACTCTAGCTCTAGCACGCTTAACTCTCATATCCTCTTAGATCTTGCTACCATCCAAAATGCTATAGCCGGGTTAGAGATTTAGTCCTATTATATCATTTATATAGAGGACTAATCCAAATTCCGGGGGTGTCACATTCTTCCCCCCTTTAAGCCCTGACGTCCACGTCAGGCTCAAGCACACTCACAAGCACCACCAGGCGATGTGAGACTCGTCTCGCTAGCCTTAGCCGACCTTGTGAGGAGCTGCACTCCACTCACAACGGTCATTAGCCGGGGAGCCTCGCTCTACCCGCTATATAACCCTGGCTCAGCCGAGACTCATCTCACATTTCCGGCTGGTGAATGGCTCTGATACCAACTGTGACGCCCCACTTCCCAGGGGGTCACCCATCCTAAAACTACTCTAGCTCTAGCACGCTTAACTCTCATGTTCCTCTTGGATCTTGCTACCATCCAAAATGCTATAGCCGGGTTAGAGATTTAGTCTTATTATATCATTTATATAAAGGACTAATCCAAATTCCGGGGGTGTCACACTCTAAGCCAAACTACTTTCTTAACCGCTTCGATTGCTACCATATACTCTACTTCTATAGTTGACAAGGCTATAGTGCACTGTAACGTAGATTTCCAACTAATAGGCCCACCGCCAAGCAGAAAGATGTAACCTATAATAGACCTTCGCTTGTCCAAATCACCAGTATAGTCAGAATCTACAAACCCCTTCACTTCACTATTACTGGAATCTTTCGAGTAGAGAATACCTTTATCTGATGTGCCCTTTAGATACCGCAAAATCGACTTCATGGCCTCCCAGTGTTGTTTTCTTGGATTCGACATATATCGACTAACAACATTAACTGCATGTGGAAGATCAGACCTAGTACAAACCATAACATACATCAAGCAACCGACTGCACTAGCATATAGTATCTTTGACATAGAAGTAATCTCCTTATCGGTCTTAGGACACATCTCCTCAAAAAGTTTTAAGTGTTGGGCCAATGGAGTCTCGACCGTGTCACGCCCCGGGATCGAAATTGCGACTCAGGCCCGCCAACAGATCCGCCGCCCATCAGGGAAGCCCCGTATAGACGAAGCGTCTAACCTGCAAAAGAAGGATACTATATATAGCTACACAGATATCAAAGCTGAAAAGTAAACTACTGAAATAAATATATACAACTCCTCAAATAGTACATGCTAGGTCCTCACAATACATAAGTCTCTCCAAAAACTAAACTCTCAAAAGTAAAAAGTACATGATACATTCCAAAATCACTGACAGTACTAGTACATCACCAAAAGGGTACATCTACTCTCATTGGAAGAATACTGGTAGGGATCTAGCTCAAAACTCCCTTACCTCGATCAGCAGGATCAGCAACTGGAGCAACAGGAACTGGAGTAGAGGTCCCTAGGAAAAAGTCACCACGGCGGGTGTGAGAACTACATCCCACAGTAGTTCTCAGTGGGTACCGCCAACAAGCCCGACGGTCTGCCCATTAAGTCTACTAGAGGCATAAAGTAACAAATGCAATACTGAAAGGAATAGAGCTAGAAAATAACTCTACAGCTACTATGCCTCTATCTAAATGCTCAAGGAGTGATACAGATGGAAACATGATGCATCTACTATCTCTCAAATACAATCACCCAATCTACACTGACTGCCACATAGGGTCCAGTCAAACCTGCGCCCACCTACGGCCGTTACATCCAAGAAGGACCGGACTTACGTAGGGCGCCCGTGACTGCCAAAACTGGCCAAGCCAGAGGGACTGCGTCGACAAGTCGCGATAGCAAAGTAACAGGCCCAACTCCGGAGTGGCACTCCAGGGGCGCGATCCCACCGAGGAAAGTATCCGCGCATCTCTGTCGAGCTCAATATGGCTCATGCAGGCTATAGTCCAATCCACGATCAATAAGATCGACAGTACCCAAATCACCTCTCTAACTCACTAACAGGAACCACTCGAACAGTCGGGACCGCCGTCAACCCAACGGCTCCCCAAATAGGAACATCAACTCAACAAGCAAACTCACTAGCTGGGTATACTCCATAGCCGACCAAAAAGAAAGGTTCGGGAACCCCGAAAGACTAGAACCTACAACCCAAATCAAACAAGAACAGGCTCTAGGCATAGCCTCTCGTTGTTCTCGACCCAAAGAAAAAGGCAGCCCTTAGAACCCAGACCACTCGAATCCTCTCAAGTGGTAAAGTTTACAGGAAAAAATGTGGCATTTATTACTGAAAACCATTTTTCACTCAACCTACGCGGGGTAAGGACTAAAAGTAGTTCCTTTTTGAAAAACCATCTTGTTTTGAGAAATACCCATTTTTAATGATTTTTAGTTCTTTTAGAAAAAATAGTTGGAAAAGAAGTTTTTATACCCAAACCCCGAAGGGCTAATACCTTCGTCCAATCAGACAAGAACAGACTCCGGCGACCCTTCGATGTTTGGAAGAAAACATTGGTTGACTAAAATCATGTGTGTGTCCAAAAAGATTCTGGATTCAAGGTCCTGCTATCACTGGTATACTACTGCCACTAACACAGTGGCGATATATAAAACAGAGAAACGAGACACCCCGGGACCACCGTTCACCCAAACGGCTCCCGCCACAGATAAAAGACCAGCTATATTTACCAGACTCCACTCTGCTCCCAAGCACGAGTGTAACATGCATCCTACACTAAGAGAAACCCCGACCACTCGGCCCACTACCCGGGCGAGGATAACACTATGTCCAGGAGTAGAATAAGAAGTGTGGATGTCTAAAACATAAATAAACCTAGCCCAAGTAAGGGTTTTCTACTGGTCTGGTTATACATGCAACATATGACGGGATGCTAGCTCAAGTTCCAAAGATAACATTAATTTAACATATTTAAGGAGCAATAAAACAACACTGATCAGCATAGCAACACAAGGAACATCAATTCTCTCTTGCTAGCATGCTTCCTAATATACTCACAATCATGCATGTTTCCTACAATATAGAATTAATGATCAGTCCATCGGTTTTGAAGACGAAACAACCCACCTGAAGCGCGCATCAATCCAAGATACAAAAAGGCTGAAACTGAACGGGGACAATCCTTGGATTCCCACAATTCCAACGGACCCAGAAACACCCAAAAATACCTCCTGGGTACAAAGATATAGTCAAACATTACAATCAACACAAAATTCCCAAGTGTACAATATGCTGAAAATTAAGTCCCAAAGAAGCTTAATTATCACCTCCGAGATAAATTTTAAAAATTCCAATAAAAATACGACCGTGATCCTCGTGAAGAGTAGATGTCAATCGAGTCCTCACACGTCGAAATCCGATGCTTGAGTGTAGAGATAAAAATCCAACAATGCGCTGACTTCCAGGAAAACTACCAGCCAAAATATGGGCTTAAAGATGTACCAGGAATCCCAAAAAAAGCTCAAATTTGGGAGAATTGGAAAATACAAAAATCATAGATTTACCTCTCTTGAATCCGATGCCATGAAAATCTTCCAAAAATTCCGTCGGAGTAGCTCTGTGGACCTCGTGGACCGAAACATGATGGAAATGGGCCACTGACGAAAGAACGCCGCACTGCGCTAACTTGCCAAAGACGTCAATGTCGCGGCCTCCAAAAAATCCGACCCTCCTTCACAAGATGTAGAACAAGGTGAAGATCAAACTTACTTGAGGGCTCAGAGGCAAAAGTGCTCGGGAAAAGAGTCCAAGAGCCCAAGAACCCAGACAATTTATAGGCCCCCACCAAAAGAAACCAAAAACCAAGCTATTAGGCTTTTGGGCCCTGATTTCGGGCGCCCGAAAGAGATTCGGGCGCAAACAGTGCCCAACAATGCCCGCCCACACCGGATCCTGTCAGCGCCCGAATCTACCTGGGCGCGCTATGTGTCCCGAACACGGGACAGCGGGCGCCCGGCCATTCGGGCGCTGCCACGTGGCCCGACAGGGAGCAGCGGAGCGGGTGGCGCCCGCCAATCGTCGGGCGCCACGTGGCGCCCCGCGTACGGCGGCCACCTGCCCCGACCTGCCCCCACCTGCCCCGCCTGCTCCGCCTGATGCATGGACCACGCGTTCCAGAGCCGGCCACTCACAGGTCGCCACGTGTCCCGCCCCGGTCCATGCACCAACCCGCTCGAGGCCGTGGACCGCGCCGTGTGAGCCCACGAATCCAAAGTTGCCACGTGTCCCCCGCGCCCGGTCCATGCACCCGCGCCTTCTCTGTGGACCACGTCGCATGCGCCGGCCAATCAGCGGCCACCACGTGGCATCCAGCCGGTCCACAGCTTCCCCCATGCACCAGAATGCGCAGAAAACTTCCGGGAGTCCCTTTTTGGGCATCTGGACTTCGAAAAAGGCAAGTAAATAGCCGATTTTCGACGTTTCTCCGCGCTGAATCCAAATATGACCTCGTATTAGCCTGCAACCCTTTCTAAATTCTGACAAAAAAAGCCGAAAGACAGGCTCAATCCAGAGGCCTCATAGAGTTCGTCCAACGCGTCCATTTGACGCATTGCGGGTCCGACACACAAATAACAGGTGTTCCACATCGTGGGTCATGGAAAAAGCTAAACGGGAATCGGGGCTACTACATCCTCCCCCACTCAAAGAAAGTTTCGTCCCCGAAACTAAAACACACCACAAACAAAACCAACCCGACAAAATCTACCCGAAGTTCGCCAACACAACCAAACAAGAAAGTAAAGGCCCACCATCAGGAACGTCATCAACTCCAACTCTCTATTTAGAAAACAGCTGAAAATAGCGAAAAGTTCAAAAATTTTGAAAGGCCGGTGCCTTCGTCCCAATCAAACAAGAACAGGTTCGGGCACTGTCTCTATTTCTGGAGTAGCCTTTCGAAGTCTTCGTCCCGTTCGTAAGTTCCAGCGTAAAGGCGAGACAAAGGGAGAGAAGTGTTGAAGCCGTCCCTGCTGTGGCGACAAATCAAAAGCTACGACCTAACCAAGACCTCTAAGGACACACCCTCTAGTCCTAATCATCACATCTGCTCCCGAGGTGGCGTATGTCCAATGCCGCTGAAGCCAACGCTGCAGGAAGGGTACTTCGGCAACCCGTGGAAATAAACTCCTTCTGTCCAATTTGCGGAAGGTCACTATTCTCATTCCACAATCAGTCGTTGCATAATACCGCGCCAACCGGTCCATTCCGTGCGCTCAATCAGAGTATAGGAGCTGTCACCAACCGTCGTACCTGCCGGTATAATCCCAAGTCTCAACTGTACAGCTCATGCTCCACAATCCTCCTCTACTCGCAGGATACCGACAAGAATCTAACCGCTAATGCATGTAGTGATAAACCTATCTCTTATCCATGCAGAGATGCAAATGCTCTACTAACATATGCAGGAAAAAGCGGCAGTACAGAAATGCTCAAGCTCAGCTGGCTGTAAATAAAATCATACCTGCGACAAACACGATCCGCTGCCGGGGTGCCCTCCACCTGAGCCGCATAAACCCGTCCACTGGGTGCTGAAGGTCGTCGCCCCGTCTGTCTCGACGTCATGGTCTAATCTGTCTGGTGGTACACTAGAGGGGCGTCCGCCTCTTGCATGGGTAAGGGGGGTGCTGTAGCGATAGGCCGCACTGACAAAATGGCTCGGGGGCAAGCTGCTCGGAAATGTCCTAACTCTCCATATAGGAAGCACCGTCCCTGTCTCTGGTCACACTGCGACGGTGGATGGAGCCCGCCACAGATAACGCACCGCTCTTGTCACTGATGCCGATACTGTTGCTGAGACTGCTGTCGCTGCTGATACTGCGGCTGCTGCGGGGGTCCACCAGATCTCTGGCGCCTCTGAAACCCACGATCCTCAGGGTGAAATCGTGGAGGTCTCGGAGGTCCCTGCCGACTCGTCTGTCCTTCGTCAACCTGTGCTGGGCGCATCACCTCCGGAATCACTACGGGAGCTGGAGCCACCCCGTCCATCACGGCCTCCCTGCGCTCTACATAAAGTGCCTGCTCCATCGAGTCATCCAACGTCTGCAGTCTGCGCGAACGGACGAACTAATAAATGTCTCGGCGCAACCCTCGCTCGAACATATAGATCCGATGCGCCTCGTCCCTGGCCGTGTGCGGTACACTGGCCAACAGTCGGTTGAAGTCTGCGATGTACGCCTGCACGGTACGGTCTCCCTATCGGAGATTCTTCAACTCCACCTCCAACCCCTACCTAACACTCTCCGGGAAGAAGGCTCCAAGAAGTAAACTGCGGAACACCACCCAGGTAAGAAGCTGAGTCCCAGGCGGACCAACAGGTCGAACGCGCCGCCACCAGGCCTCGGCGTTGTGCTCCAAGAAGTTCATCGCCAGCAGAACTTGAAACCGCTCCTCGATAAACAAACTCTCAAAATGTCGCTCCATCGTCGTGATCCACGACTCTGCCTCCCACGGCTCCAAACTCTGCCAAGAGAAACGAGGCAGGTCAAACTGGCGGAATCTCATCAAACAATCTACCACCTCTCGCAGCTCCGTAGGAGTCAACTGTCCTGCCGTCCCGAACGGCTGTCTGCTGGTAACCGGCGCAATAGGGGCCGCCGGTGCCGCTGGTACAACAGGGGGTGTCACGGGTGGGGAAGAAGGTGCAGGGAAACTCTCAGGAGGTGCTGTGACAGGCTGCGCCCTCTGCTCAAACATTCGCATCATCCGGTCCATGACCTCCTCCTGGCGTCGAGAAGCCTCCTCCTGACGTCGGACAGCCTCCGACAACTGGGCCATCTGAGCCCGAAGCTCCTGTACCTCACTCTACTGACCCTGTGCTAACTCCTCCTGCTCAGGCTCATCAGAGGAGAAAGGTTGAGAACGCGTCCGCATCCTGCGTCGGGGAGGCATCGTGCTCACCTGCGATAACATCCAAACGTCAGGACAGAACAAATACTCGACCCAATCCAGCGAAAGTCTAAAACATGTCATCCATTCCACAGCATTATGTTGTCTGCAGCCAACATAATCACTTAGGAGAATAAACATGCCAATCACTCATCCCGTCCCTTGGGGGAGGTATAAAAACTCAATCAGGACTCTCGCTATAAGTCACGACTCTCACGTAGTCATCCTATGGTCCAACCACAAGCCTCGGGTTTCTAAGTCCAAAATGACCTACAACCTAGGCTCTGATACCACTCTAATCTGTCACGCCCTGGGATCAAAATTGCGACCCGGGCCCGCCAACAGATCCGCCGCCCATACGGGAAGCCCCGTATAGATGAAGCGTCTAACCTGCAAAAGAAGGATATTATAGCTATACAAATATTAGAGCTGAAAAGTAAACTACTGAAATAAATATATATAATTCCTCAAATAGTACATGCCAGGTCCTCACAATACATAAGTCTCTCCAAAAACTAAACTCTCAAAAGTAAAAAGTATATGATACATCCCAAAATCACTGATAGTACTAGTACATCACCAAAAGGGTATATCTACTCTCACTGGAAGAAGACTGGTAGGGATCTAGCTCGCAACTCCCTTACCTCGATCAGCAGGATCAGCAACTGGAGCAACAGGAACTGGAGTAGAGGTCCCTAGGGAAAAGTCACCACGGCGTGTCACGCCCCGGGGTCGAAACTGCGACCCGAGCTCGCCAACAAATCATAAGCCTAGGGTTTCTAAGTCCACCATGACATACAACCTAGGCTCTGATACCACTCTAATCTGTCACGCTCCGGGGTCGAAATTGCGACCCAGGCTCGCCAACAAATCCGCCGCCTATGCAAAACCCCGCATAGGCGAAGCGTCCTACCTGCAAGAAAGGAGTTACAGCTAAATAGATATCAGAGCTATAAAATAAAAGTGCTGTAAAACTAAAACCAACCATCTGTACAACTAGAATAATGATACAATATCCATCTCCCATAAATGATAATCATACAATATCCTCAAATACAATAAACTCAAAAGCGAAAAAATAAATAATCTACTAACTGTACTCAGGATCTCCAATGTAGGGGTACCGCTACTCTCCACAGACGGGTAGAGATCTAGCTCGCAACTCCCTCGCCTCGAACAGCAACCGCAGAATCAGCAACACCTGCTAAGACTCTGCAAAACAAATGAGAGAAAAGAAAAAGGAGGGGGAAAACCCCCAATGGGTGTGAGAACTACACCAAAAGGGAGTTCTCAGTGGGTACCACCGCCAGGCCCGACGATATGCCCACCAAGTCTACTAGAGGCATAAAATAACCATGCAATAAAAACTGAACAAGAAAGCTGGAGATACTCAATAGCTACCATGCCTCTATCTAAATGTTCAAAAGGGAAAAACCAAAGAAATGTATGCAACCACTCGCACATGAAGTGCACAATCGACCCAATCGAGCTGACTGCCACATCTGATCCAGTCAAGCCTGCGCCCACCTACAACCACCTCCCACTGCCGGGCAGAAATTACGTAGGGTGTCCAAACGGACTAACTCGCTATCGAATAGTGGCACATGCAGGCTATAGTCGAAATCCACGCTCTCTCTCAGAACAGATAGACTCAAGATCCTCAATCTCTCGCACAACGGTCGAAAAACTCACAACGACCTCGGAACCACCGTTAACCCTAAACGGTTCCCAACAACACTAGCACTGGTCTAAACACAGCTACTAGACTCCACTCAGCCCCCGGGCACGAGTGCAACAATAAAAGTACCTGCCTAAATAAACCCAATCAAATAAATCGGTATAAAACCCGGTACTGCCTGCTCTGTCATCAATCTCACGAACTCAGTATCTCAAGAACTCAGTAGCGGAATCTGCACACATGGCTCGAATCCGCGGGATCGGCACACATGGCTCGCATCCCAAAATAAGTATCAGACCGGCACACATGGCTCGGTCATAGGCCTACCTCCGGAGTGGCACTCGAGGGGAACGACCCACACGAGTAAAGTATCACTGTAACAAGTATCACGATATAGCAGGACTGGATCACGACTCTGATCAAAGTGGGAAAACCCATCCACTAAAGGGAAACCCGATTCCCAAACTGAAACAATGACAGTAAACAATAAGTGGGAAACTCCATCCACTAGAGAAAATCTAATACCCAATCTGATGCACAAGTACATTTTCGGTCAACTACCCAATATCCGTGATTGCCGCAACACCCATAACACACAATCAAGTCCAACCTGCCCCAGACTCGAAGTCTCGACTACACTATCCCAAACCCCTGCTCAACTCGAGCAACAAGAATCGCCTGACTAATGAATAAGGAGAAAAGAA
The DNA here is from genome assembly GCA_029204045.2 of Tillandsia leiboldiana. NCBI lineage: Eukaryota > Viridiplantae > Streptophyta > Magnoliopsida > Poales > Bromeliaceae > Tillandsia > Tillandsia leiboldiana. Next base: position 6,265,062 of record CM055065.1, read on the forward strand.
GCAAACACGGTTTCTCCTAAGTCAAGTTCCAACATGATAGTGTAGCGATAAAAGGTGGCCTATCTAGAAGTCCATAGAAGCATGCATTTATCCTCAAGAAAATGGAAGGGAGTAAATCACATAATAGCTCCACAAGGGTATAACCAACATGCCAAAATCACTAATGAACTACACCTGTCCATAATCCATGATCCATAATAACTCCTCGGAGTAATATCTGCACATAGATACATAATCCTGCCCCATCGAGTAATCATATCATAAAAGACTATGTGCAACATGGCATGCTAAAAGATCAGTATATCAATATGCATGATCTAGGCCATTCCTCAAGCTTCCATCTCGATGGTAAATATTGTATAATTAAGCATGCATGCTAACAATCACATAGGGTAAATTTCCTTAGGTAAGCTTTTACTATTCATTATCATGGGTATCCAAATCATGCAAGTCCTCAATAATATTTAACACGAATATTCACTTGCAATTCCTTGTACAACTGTCATTCCTAAGCTTACCCCTTAATCACAAATATTATACCCTAAACATGCATGCATTCTAACATACAGAATTAGAGAACCGTCCACCGGTTCTGGAGATGAAACAACCCACCTGAAATGCTTTCCGCAGGCAAAGCCGAAGTCGGTGAAGTGCGAGTCACACGCTATCAAAATCCGCCAAAACTGCACCCTCGGTACACAGTCGCGCAAGCCACTCCATGCAGTCCTCCAAAAATCCCAGAAAAATCACCACTGTGATCCTCGCGACGAGTAGATGCAAATTGAGTATTTATACACCTTATTCCGACACCTGTAGAACAAGATACAATTAAAACATCGCCGTAAGCCAAAACCTTCACAAACACAAGCCAACAGAAAAACAGTCCCCAAAGAAGCTTAATTATCACCTTCGAAGAGTCCTTCAAAAATTCTAATAAAAATATGAGTGCATTCCTCTCGAAGTGTAGATGTCGATCGAGTCCTCGTACATTGAAATCCGATACCCAAGTGTAGAGATAAAAATCCGACAAGCCTTAGCTGTCCAGAAAACCACCAGCAGAAAAGGGGTTTAAAGATGCCTCATAAACCATGCCAAGAACTCAAAATAAGGCAAAGTGATCAACACGGAAATCAAAGGCGTACCTCTCATAAACGCGCTGCCGGAAAAACCAGCTCAAAAGTCCAACAGGGCAGCTCAGGGGGTCTCAAGCACTGAAATCCGACGGTAGAAACCAAAATCCAATGAGCGTCAAAGTGCGCCGCGTCGCAGTAACCGCCGATGCCGCGGCCTCCAAAAAATCCGGGGATCCATCGAAGGGTGGAGGAGAGGGAGAGGAACAACCTTCCTTAAGGCCTCAGCCCAAGAGGAGCTTGGGAAAGCCCTCAAAAAGAAGCCCAAAGGGGCTATTTATAGCCCAAGCCCAACATACTAGAGGATCCGGATTCGGGCGCCGGACACGTTACTGTGCGCGCCCGAATCCCTCTCGGCACGCCACGTCACCTGCTCCGCGCCCCGCGCGCCCGCCAATCGCGGCACGCCGCGTGGAAGCGCGGTCCACGGCGGGGACCGTGGGCCGTGGTTCACGGCGGCCCAGCCGGGTCGCTGCGCCCGCCAATGAGCGGGCTACACGTGGCCTGGCGGGGACCACCGTGCGCCGCGCCCGCGCCGCTGTCGCGCGTGCGTTGACCGACCACTCCCCGCGCGCCACGTGTCCAAGCCAAAGCCCACTGGTCCCGGTGCACGCCCCAAACCGTGGACCAGCCTGCCCGCGCCCGCTCCGCCGCCTGCCCGCACCGCCGGTGCTACCCTAGCCTGCCGAAACAGTAACAAGGTGCCTCGAAATCCGTGTTTTGGCATCTGGGCTCCGAAAAATATAAGTAAATAGTCTATTTTCACCATTTTCGTGCGCTGAGTCCAAATCCGATGTCCGTTTTACCAAGTTTCACTTCAAAAATTTGTCGTAGGTATCTGGACAGGTAAACTTAATCCAAATTTCGCGTTGGGTCCAACCTTGAGGCCCGATTTGCACACAAACACCTCCATCACACCGAAAAAGGCTCCAGAAGTTGCTGATCACACTGCAAAAGCTCTGCGGAGATCCGGGTCGTCACACGGCGGGTGTGAGAACTACAGCCTATAGTAGTTCTCATTGGATACCGCCAACATGCCCGACGGTCTGCCCACTAAGTCTACTAGAGGCATAAAGTAACAAATGCAATACTGAAAGGAAAATAGCTGGAAAATAACTCTACAGCTACTATGCCTCTATCTAAATGCTCAAGGAGTGATACAGATGGAAACATTATGCATCTACTATCTCTCAAATACAATCACCCAATCTACACTGACTGCCACATAGGGTCCAGTCAAACATGCGCCCACCTACGGTCGTTACATCCAATGAGGACAGGACTTACGTAGGGCGTCCGTGACTGCCAAAACTGGCCAAGCCAGAGGGACTGCGTCGACAAGTCGCGATAGCAAAGTAACAGGCCCAACTCCGGAGTGGCACTCCAGGGGCGCGACCCCACCGAGGAAAGTATCTGCGCATCTCTGTCGAGCTCAATATGGCTCATGCAGGCTATAGTCCAATCCACAATCAACAAGATTGACAGTACCCAAATCACCTCTCTAACTCACTAATAGGAACCACTCGAACAATCGGGACCGCTGTCAACCCAACGGCTCCCCAAATAGGAAAATCAACTCAACAAGTAAACTCACTAGCTGGGTATACTCCACAGCCGACCACAAAGAAGGGTTCGGAAACCTCGAAAGACTAGAACCTACAACCCAAATCAAACAAGAACAGGCTCTAGGCATAGCCTCTCATTGTTCTCGACCCAAAGAAAATGGCAGCCCTTAGAACCCAGACCACTCGAATCCTCTCGAGTTGGGAAGTTTACAGGAAAAAATGTGGCATTTATTACTGAAAACCATTTTTCACTCAACCCACGCGGGGTAAGGACTAAAAGTAGTTCCTTTTTGAAAAACCATCTTGTTTTGAGATATACCCATTTTTAATAATTTTTAGTTCTTTTAGGAAAAACAATTGGAAAATAAGTTTTTATACCGAAACCCTGAAGGGCTAATGCCTTCGTCCAATCAGACAAGAACAGACTCCGGCGACCCTTCGATGTTTGGAAGAAAATATTGGTTGACTAAAATCATGTGTGTGTCCAAAAAGATTCTGGATTCAAGGTCCTGTTATCACTGGTATACTACTGCCACTAACACAGTGGCGGCACATAAAACAAAGAAACAAGACATTCCGGGACCACCGTTCACCCAAACGGCTCCCGCCACTGATAAAAGACCAGCTACATCTACCAAACTCCACTCTGCTCCCAAGCACGAGTGTAGCATTCATCCCACACTACGAGAAATTCCGACTACTCGGCCCACTACCCGGGCGAGGATAACACTATGTCCAGGAATAGAATAAGAAGTGTGGATGTGTAAAGCATAAATAAACCTATCCCAAGTAAGGGTTTTCTACTGGTCTGGTTATACATGCAACATATGACGGGGTGCTAGGTCAAGTTCCAAAGATAACATTAATTTAACATATTTAGGGAGCAATAAAACAACACTGATCAGCATAGCAACACAAGGAGTATCAATTTTCTCTTTCTAGCATGCTTCCTAGTACATCTCAAAATCCTGCAGGTTCCCTACTTAATAGAGTTAACGAACTGTCCATTGATTTTGAAGACGAAGCAACCCACCTGAAGCACGCGTCAATCCAAGATCCAAAAATGATGAAACTGAACGGGAACAATCCTTGGATCCCCACGATTCCAACGGACCCAAAAACACCCAAAAACACCTTCTGGGTACAAATATATAGTCCAACATTACAATCAACACAAAATTCCCAAACGGTACAATCTGCCGAAAATTAAGTCCCAAAGAAGCTTAATTATCACATGCAAGATAAATTCCAAAAATTCCAATAAAAATACAACGGCAATCCTCGCGAAGAGTAGATGTCAATCGAGTCCTCACATGTCGAAATCCGATGCTCGAGTGCAGAGATTAAAATCCAACAATGCGCTGCTGTCCAAGAAAACTACTAGCCAAAACGGGGGCCTAAAGATGTACCAGGAACCTCTAAAAAACCTCAAATCTGGGAGAAGTGGAAAAATGAAAATCGTACATTTACCTCTCATGAATCCGACGCTGCAAAAATCTTCCAAAACTTCCGTCGGAGTAGCTCTGTGGACCTCGTGGATCGAAACATGACGGAAATGGGCCACCGACGAAAGAACGTCGCACTGCGCTAACTCGCCGAAGACTTCGATGCCGCGGCCTCCAAAAAATCCGACCCTCCTTCACAAGATGCAGAACAAGGTGAAGATCAAACTCACTTGAGGGCTCAGAGGCAAAAGAGCTCGGGAAAAGAGTCCAAGAGCCCAAGAACCCAGCCTATTTATAGGTCCCCACCAAAAGAAACTAAAAACCAAGCTATTGGGCTTTTGGGCCCTGATTTCGGGCGCCCGAAAGAGATTCGGGCTCAAACAGTGCCCAATAGTGCCCGCCCACACCGGATCCTGTCAGCGCCCGAATCTACCTAGGCGCGCCACATATCCCGAACACGGGACAGCGAGCGCCCGGCCATTCGGGCGCTGCCACGTGGTCCGACAGGGAGCAGCGGAGCGGGTGGCGCCCGCCAATCGCCGGGCGCCACGTGGCGCCCCACGTACGGCGGCCACCTGCCCCGACCCGCCCCCACCTGCCCTGCCTACTCCGCCTGATGCGTGGACCGCGCGTTCCAGAGCCGGCCACTCACAGGCCGCCACGTGGCCCGCCCCGGTCCATGCACCAACCCGCTCGACGCCGTGGACCGCGCCGCGTGGGCCCGCGAATCCAAAGCTGCCGCGTGTCCTCCGCTCCCGGTCCATGCACCCGCGCCTTCTCTGTGGACTGCGCCGCGTGCGCCGGCCAATCAGCAACCGCCATGTGGCATCCAGCCGGTCCACAGCTTCTCCCATGCACCAGAATGCGTAAAAAATTTTCGGGAGTCCGTTTTTGGGCATCCGGACTCCAAAAAAGGCAAGTAAATAGCTGATTTTCGACGTTTTTACGTGCTGAATCCAAATATGACCTCGGATTAGTCTGTAACCCTTTCTAAATTCCGACAAAAACAGCCGGAAGGTAGGCTCAATCCAGAGGCCTCATAGAGTTCATCCAACGCGTCCATTTGATACGTTGCGGGTCCAACACACCAATAATAGGTGTTCCACATCGTGGGTCATGGGGAAAGCTACACGGGAATTGGGGCTACTACAGACCGCCTTCGCCTCCGACATGTTAAATTATTATATAATAGCTCGTATATATGTCTTCTGCGATAACCACAACTAGCCCTGTATGCGATCGTGCCTAATCTCCATACCTAGGATTTTTCTAGCACCTCCTTGGTCCTTCATATCTAATTCTTTGCTCAACTGATACTTTAATTGTTGCACTTCTTCTGGATTTTTAGCCGCTATTAGCATGTCATCTACATATAGCATAAGTAGAATAAACGAACCATCTTCAAGCCTCCAATAGTAAATGCAACTATCATAAAAATAAGTAAATTAGACTGTAAATTTTATTAAAACGAGTTTATAACACTCCAAAAATTTGAATTAGTACTATATATAAGGTATAAATAGAATTAAATTTTTTAATCCGACTATATTATTTTGGGAGGTAACTAGACTTAAAAAATAAAGAAGATTAACCGTGTTAGCGCTGGAATATTCTACGTCTTGACATATTTCTAATTTACAATTCAAAAAATATATATAAAAATTAGATAAATGAGATCTTATATTTTTTTAATACTATCAAAATTGATAGTATTGAGCAATTTATTAAATTATATGATTTTATTGCATTATTTATAGATAATTTATTTTTATAAAATTTTATAGCTAAATTCAATAATTATTCTAAATAGCTAATTTTGTTTAAGATAATGATAAAATATAAAAGATAATTGATATAATTTTTAGAGGGTTAATTGGGATCATAAGTCCGCGCTAAATTGCAGGGAGTGTTTTTTTTTTTATGATTTTGCCATTTGTTTAGGGGGTGTTTGGTTGTATGTAAATTATTTTTTTGTAGAAAAAAATTTTTGATGAAAAAAAAATTTGTAGAAAAAGAAAGTAGTTTACTTTTTATTTTTTCTAAGAATTGGCAAAAAAAAAACTAGAACACACTATTTTTTTTTTTTTTCAAATTCGTAAAAATATTTTTTTATAAAATATTTTACTACTAAGTAAACACATAAATAATAATTTTTAAACTAAAAATAATTTTGAATCCTTTTCAGGGGCAACCAAACACACGCTTTAACTAAAAACCATGATTCAAAAATCCAACGATCAACTCCGTGGGCGCGGAAACTCCAAGTCAAAGACTGGCAAAAGTAAACGGAAAGCGGAGCTACACCTCGCGGCATATTCTGCGGGCGCCGCTGACATCCCTCCCTCCGTACTCCATACTCCCAATTCTATAAATATCGAACAAAACAAATTTACCTGAGACGCCATGAATGATGAAATCCACCACTCCACCCACCAAATTTCTCACTCTTGTTAACAAATATTACATGGTCTTGGGATTTCGTTATGTCCTCGCAGCTCTTTCTCTTCTCTTCATCGTCTCCCTTACGCTAGTTCTCCGCGAGGAGACGAGCGGTGGGGACGTCGCCTTCGACCCCGCGAGGGTCACCCAGATCTCGTGGAAGCCCAGGTTTTTGTTCTCCGATCTTTTTCCTCTTTTGTTCGAGTTTAAGATATAAAAGTCGAAAACTGAATTTAAATATTTTAAACTGATAGTTTGATTTGCGTAGTCGTTATATTTTCAATAATAATTGTGAAGTCATTTTAAGATTTCAAAGTTTTAGATATTTTTTTTTTTATTTTTTTTGGCAGGATTTTCTTGTATAAGGAGTTTCTTTCTGATGAGGAGTGTGGCCACCTGATCAAGTTGGTATGTGGATTAATTTATCTTCAGTAAATATACTGTTATTAAAATTTTTCAAACTTATTCCTTAATTAATACTCAAATTATCTTTGTAAATTCAATTCTATTAGTGAATTTTGATCATCTAAGAATAAATAAGATAAGTTTAAAGTTTTAAAAGATATTATTCCTTAATTTTGTGCCTGGAAGATGAATTGGGAATTTTTTTTTTTTTTTTTTGAAAAAAAAGTAGCGCGCTACCAACTTTATGCAATAGAAAAATAAGTTAAGCCACATAGGTGAGACAACTAGGTCTCACGAAAGGACGAAAAAAAAAAAAAGAAAAAAAAAAAAGACAGCTTCGAAAGATTATACAAGTACCTTACCGACAGCAGACCTGGTACCGTATCGACAGCATACCTGGTACCGTACCGACAGCGAATCACTCACCGTAAGTCCCCCAATGCGACAACTCTCTCCTGACCCAGCTAATAGCGGAAAGGGGGTCAGTGTATGATTGCTGGAAAATAATTCTATTCCTGATTTTTCAAAGCACCCACCAATGCGCTGACAAATAAAGCAGAGGTCTGTTCTTTTCTAGCGGTCCTTCCTGCCATCCACTTCTCCCACACCCCGTGAACACTATCCCCTAATTCCTAAAACCCGACAGCCTCTTCTCCTAACCTGATCACGAACCGTGCGTATACACAACTCAAGAACAAATGATCAATCGTCTCAGCGAGCGTACCACAAAGAACACAGCGGTTATTCCCCGTCCAACCTCTTTTCTCAAGGTTGTTCGCCGTAAGGATCCGATTTTTAAGGACGAGTCAGACGAAGATCTTAACTTTGGTTGGCATACACATACTCCATATGGAGAAGGTGGTGGAGTCTCGAAGACCCCCGTCGCTGAGAATCCTGTAGGTAGACTTAACCATGAACAAACCCTTACCATGCCATCTCCATACCACTCTATCCCCTCTATTCTCCAGCGAGATCCCTAGAATTCGGCAAAACTCTGCAGTTAAGCGTGCTGGATGCGATCATACCAGCACTAAAGCACCGGATCCCATCAGAACTATGTAGTTAAGCATGCTTGGGCGAGAGTAGTACTAGGATGGGTGACCCCCTGGGAAGTTCTCGTGTTGCATCCCCAATCCTTTATCAACCGTTCCTAGCGCAATCAACCGTCCTTAGCGCAAGTGGCAAAAGGCTTGGTGGCTGATACCCAAATGTCCCGAGTTCGAAACCTAGTTAGTTCACATTTCTAGCTAAGTTTATTTCAAAATAAACGAAGCGGATAGCATGCTACCTTTCTCTCTCAAAAAAAAAAACAACCCTCATGCATTGGGAAATTTCGTTAAAAAGACCTGCTTTACTTGCTTCTTAAAGGTACTGCTCAAAGTGTGATACCAGAAATAACTCAAATTAGAAGAAACAAAAGTTAAAGGGGCATGGAAAAAACCTCTATGTTCTCGATTTACTGATTCTTGATTTGGTTCTGATTATGATTAGGCGAAGAGTAAGCTGGCGAAATCGATGGTGGCGGATAATGAGTCAGGAAAGAGTGTGATGAGCAATGTTCGGACGAGCTCCGGCATGTTCTTGATGAAGCGTCAGGTATTTCTCTGATTACTGGAGTTTATTCTTTGCATTTTTTCAGCATCAGGATTTACATTAAGAGAGAGATTCAGAGTTGATGTTCAAAACAGATCCTACTCTAAATTAGCTCGACGTGTGCCGAAAGTGTCTGACGAATTATTATTCAGCATAGTAATTTCTGCACTGACAAATTCGCCAAAATTGTATCATAACAATTGATAAAAAAGGATTATTCCATTCAGGACGCAATTGTCGCCAGAATTGAGCAAAGAATCGCTGCCTGGACCTTCTTGCCCGAAGGTAATTCGTATGAATTCCTTTTCCTACCGACAGATTCCGTACTAACACATTCTGAAATCAGAAAATGCCGAGCCCATTCAAGTGTTGCGTTACGGAATCGGCCAGAAATACGAGCCGCATTTCGATTATTTTCAAGACCAAGTAAATCAAGCACGCGGCGGCCATCGTGCAGCGACAGTGCTGATGTATCTATCTGATGTAGCGAAAGGCGGGGAAACAGTCTTTCCTAATGCTGAGGTGCATAAATTTTGTTACTTAACCGTCGTCTATGCTAAAGTTAAGATTACGCATCGTAAATGGTGATGATTATTGTCACCATTGTTTGTAGGGAGGGAAATCTCAACCTAAGGATGACTCTTGGTCCGATTGTGCAAAAGGCGGTAATGCAGGTAAGTTTTATCTTGTGTTTTGAAAGGAACATCATAACATCTAAAAGAAGTAATTAAACCACGGCGCAAGTTTTCTCCTTGTCTCTTGAGAAGATAAGCTATAATACATTTTCAGTAGAAAAGTATTTTCTGAACTTTTTAGTATATTTGTGTGCGTGTGGCCTGCGTATCCTTTTTTGATGCAGAGGTGATTATTTCTCCTCTCAACATTCAAGTTAGTTTTCTCCGCTGCAGTAAAACCGATCAAGGGCGATGCGGTACTCTTCTTTAGCCTTAACATCGATGGCACAACAGACCCACACAGTTTGCATGGGAGCTGCCCAGTAATAGAAGGCGAAAAATGGTCTGCACCGAAATGGATTCGTGTGAGATCCTATGACAATTTAGTGACGAACATCGACTCTGGCAGGAGCAGGAAATGTTCTGATGAGAATGTGATGTGCCCGCAGTGGGCTGCTGCAGGGGAGTGTCGGAAGAACTCTCTGTACATGGTCGGAACCAACGATACGCACGGATTTTGTCGCAAGAGTTGTGGAATATGTGACTCATAATTGTATTTTTTTGTTTTCTCTTTCTCTACTTGAGATGTAGATATTGGTGTAACACATTTTGTGAAGAGAAAAATAGAACAGCTCCAATCCGAGCACACTCTTTTTCTTTTTCTCTAATGTGTAGAAATCGAAAAATCAAGTTTCCTACACGTCCAATATCGCACAACCACTATAAAAAACAAGAACGAAGAAATAAAAAGCTCGTAATAATAATTCTAAACAACTTCACATATGAATCTAATAAATTTTACCAAAAACATTTAAAACAACATACGATGAAAAACCAAAAAATACCAAATAAATTTTCAACCGAAAATAACTTATAAGAGAGAGAAAAAGATAGATAGGAGATCGCCCACCTAAAACCTGGCAACCCTCTTTCACACTTCGCTTGCTCTTGAGAGAAAAAACGCCATTTACGTGAATAGAGAATAAGGGAAAAAAATAACCTAATTTTTTTTCTTTTGATCCTAACCTAAAACCAATGTGGTCCAACTTGACCCACTTAATTCAAAAGTAAGCCACATGATTCAATTTGAATCAACTAAATCAAATGGGACCCGTACAAATATATTTATTAATGTAATAAACTAAAATAAAAATAATTATATTTATTAATATAGTAAACTAAAATAAAAATAAAAACAAGTTTGGCACTATTTTTAACATTTTGCAGTTAATTAGTATATCATTAGCTAAAATGTACGTACACACAGGTTTTTCTATGTTTTCTTGTGTATTTGATCGAAACCAAATGGCTTGTCGATTAAACAGAAAATCCGAACAAAAAAAGATTCTCAGGAAATATATATATACATATGGTGTTGGTGATTGGCAAATTGTCTTCTTCCTGTTTCAACTCTTCATAATGTGATTGCATTGGATTGCTTGTTCAAATGAAATTTTAACACCTATTCTTCATGCAGTACTGCTATATATCCACTGCAAGTAGAATGCATTTTTAAAGCAAATCTATTTTACTTTTAAATATTATTTGATTAATTTCCAGTATCTTTCTTATTTTGAATACCATTTTCTATAAGAAATTATTTTCGGTCAAAGCGCGACCAGAAACCCTTAACTGCATTACTAGGAAAACAGTTTTCATTAAAGATTTTGCCTTTTAAGTGGATCAAGTTCCCATTTGACTTTCCTATCAAACTGTATGCCCTTAATTTTCGTTGTCAGATACTTGGTTTCTGCTTCTCGAGTAGAAAAATCGCTAAGAAAGCCGGTTCAGATAGGCACTTAGGAACTCCAAATTGCTGGAAGGGAATATCCAAATCTGAAACTTTCACTCAAATTTAAGGTGAAGAAAACAGTTTTTGGAATCATGCAACAATCAAACAGTTTCAGATTGAAAGAAAACTTAATTCAGAATTTAAGAGTTCACTAATGTTTCTTGAGCACACTCAAAAACTTTTTCTTGTATTTGCTGCAAAATGAATTAATCTAATTCCCACTTAAAAAAGGAGGTCCCCATTGGTTGACCTCAAACTGGTGGCTAAAAGTGCACAAGGTTTCTCAAATTACCAGTCCCAGAAATTAATGGAATCACATTTATAGTTTAAAATTCAAATTGAAAGGTCTAGTAGGATAATAACCCAAAAGAAAAAAGTACCAAAATTTTCTCTACCAATGAGATCATCATGCACAATAATTTAATTCCATTCATCCAGCTCACTGTCCAAGGAGATTAATTAAATTTTCAGCAAATGAATCTCAGATCCAGAGAGAGCTGTTCAAGTCTGTAGTCTATTACACAGATTGCAAAGTTAACTAAGCATAAATTTAGTTAACCAAGCTCATTTAAGTCCACAGTATGAGAAAAAAAATATAAATATTTATACATTATCAGAGTAAAAAAGGTGGCTCAGATTCTCCCTGAAGCCACCCATAATTGCCTACAGAATATGTTCTCTTCTTGTAGTGGCCAAAACATCTTATACCTCAATCTATTTTTTTCTTTTTCACTTTCCAGGTAAGTTCATTGAGTAAAGGTGCAAGGTGCATTACCAAATAAATAAAGCTTTGAAGGCACAATCTGATCTGTTCATATATCTCACTCTCTAATGTATAACTCATTGGATAGTAATGTTAAGAATAATTCAAATTGTTCATTGTTACAAAAACAAAAACTAAGGAGAAGGGCACAAGTTGATATTTTAAGCCTTCCTTTGTTATTATAATTTATCTAATATTTATAGCTTATTGGGTTTAAACTATTGATAAAAAATGCTTAAGTCTAAGTTATTACGGATGTGTTAAATGCACGAAGAAAAAAAAAAAAAAAAGAAAAAAAAAAGAAGAAGAAGAAAACACTTTAAAATTTGCATATGGATCATGGAACCTTGATTCTCTATTTTAAACAAAAGCAAAGATGGTGGCTAATAACAGCATGAAACTTTATTCTATTATTATTCTTTTACTTTTGAGCTGATAAGTACAAATATTAATGAACATATCTTTTGGCCTAATTAACTACAAAAAAGGATCACTATTTATTAATCTTCTCATTATGAGAAAATCAAATGAACTAAACAACAATAGTATGCTCATAAAAGAACATAAATTACAGGAAATTAAGATAATGGGAGAGAAATTAAAGAAAAGCCATCTAATTTAATTACCTGAAATTTTTTTAAAAGCTATCTGGTTTATAATAATACACATTAATTATGATATCACAATTGCAATTGGGTCCATGCTATTGCCAGCCATATACATGTCAACCAAAACCCTGCATGATATACAATATAAAAAATCACTTTATTTAGCTACAATTCATGATAGAATTTAGGTAAAAATATATGGAGACCCATCAACTATAGGGCATTCTGAAATAGCCCCTTGAACTATGATTTTCTGATTGAGACCCCCTCTCAACTTTTGATTTTTTTTTTTTTAGAAGTGAGAGATTTTAGCCCAATAAATAAAAATTTTACTGAAGTGATCGATAATATTATCAACTTTAATAGTTTAAACTAATTTGGGGCGAATAAAAGCATATTGTATAAACTGCTAATAACTAATTCAGTCATGAAATTCAACACAAATATTTAACTTAATTAATTATAAAAGTTCAAATTTAAAAAAAATATAGAAGTTGAAAGAGTGTTAATCAAAACAATTAAAATTGAGAGCTCTATTTCAGAGTGGAATATAGTTGAGGGGTCTCCATACATTTTCACCCTAGCAATATACATCCCAAATCGGATGTACGACTAACACCCCATCCATTCTAAAATGATAAATTTTTTTACTGATCATTTCGAAGTGACGAGTAAAATTCATCCCCACTATAAATAGAAAGTAAGATATACACCCGAAATCGAATGTAAAAGAAGCATTTTCCTTTTCACCCAGAATTTAGTACTTAATCCCATTTTGTCATATTCCCGGTCTAAAACTATTGAAAACAAAAATAAAAATATGGTAAAAAAAATTTTAAAAAGCTAAAATGGGTTTTTTTTATTGCATTTTAATTTTCAATCTGTTTTAGCCAAAAATTTAAGTATCGTGGTACGGACTCGTGCCGAAAATTTGTCGGCACGGTGCGTGACGGGCCGCGTCGATAAGTGTCGGTCACAAAAAAAATATATATGCCGACACATAATGGCATGAAATATATTTTTTTTAGTAATAAAAATTTCTAATTGCTTATTATATATTTCTATAAAATATTTTGAATTTTATTAAAAATAATATTTAGAAATTTAAAAAAAAAAAGAAGGTTTTGAGCTGTGCTATCAGCACGGAGTTGTATCGTGTCGGTATCTTGTTGATACGATATGGCACGATGAATAAAATCCGTGTCGATGAATATTTAAATCTTTAATTTTAGCCAAAATAATAAAGTCTAGCTTAGGAAAAAACTCAATTTTAGAAGTTGATGATAACTCATTAAAGGAGAAGAATTAGTAAATAAGCGCTAATATAGAAAAACTTATAATCTTGAGTTGCGAGCAAATAAGTGATTAGAAATTTGACATGGCCCAAAAGTTTGGAATTTGAAAATATATTGAAAAATTCAGTTTATAAAATAAAAAATAGAATGAACTAATTAAGAACCTATAAAAGTACAAATTTAATTCTTAGATGCAATTATTTAAATTTTTGTTAAATTTTAATAGGAACGTGAAATTGATAGACAAAGTAGGATAAGGTGACCCATAGTTCAAGAATTGAATTCAATACTATATTGCTTAAAATATCAATATAGTAAGAAATGTACCGAGAAATATTTATTGATTAATATTTAAGTATTGATAACTAGTTTATATAACTATCCGAATAATCAAATATTTGCAAACTATTCATGAATTTTTTTTTTCTTCAAGAAGTTGGAATTTTGTTACTATGGTAAAATATTCTTTGAAGGTTAAAGTTACTAGAGAATAAATTATTTTACGTAACTCTCTAATATTTTAAAAATATTATTTTTATTTATTGTAGGATGATCAAAATAGTTTTATTGATTTTAACAAATTCTTTCAAATATCCTGATTTTTTTAGAGTTTGCTAATGAAATTACTTTTTGAAAGAATATTTTGATAATTTTAAAATAAATTTAAAAATTTTGAATAATAATGAAAAAAAATAAGTAAAAAAAAAAAAAGAAAAAAAAAAGTTAATAGTATTTATGCGTTACCAAGCTCAACGGAGGAGGACGGCAAAATGCGGCGACGAGCGCTCCCGCCGCTCCACGAGGAGGCGGCGAAGTAGCAATTCGTGGAGGAGTTCATGCCGTTGCCGCAGCTGCAGGCGAACGAGTTGTACGCCGCGGCGGAGGTGGAGGCGGAGGTGGAGGTGGAGGTGGAGGTGGAGGTGGAGGTGGAGGTGGCGTACCCGCACAGGCCGCCGCTCTTCTCGCAGTCGGCGCAGGCGCTGGGGAAGCCGTCGTCGGCGCTGAAGCTGTACTTGAGCGCGATCCCGAACTCCCACTTGTCTGGCCTCGTCTCGTCCCCGTTGAAGCCGCACACCGCCGCGTACGACGAGCACCGGAGACGGCTCAGATCGATGTCGAACGCGGGGCCCAGGCTCGCCGGCGTGTACACGCAGCACGTGGACACGGGGGCATCGAGCGCGGCGATGGCGGGGCACGTGTAGAGAAGTGAGCATACAGGGGAGGAAGTAGTGTCGCATAGGGTGGCGGTGGCGGTGGTGTTGGAGTTGGGGTAGCAGTCGAGGAGGGCGAAGATGTTGCGGGAGTCGGCGAAGGCGAAGGGGGCGTCCCAGTCGAGGGAGAAGCCCCGGGAGGGGTTGGTGGCGGAGCAGGTGGACATGGAGGGGTCGGATATGTAGAGGATTTGGTTGGTGTAGTCGACGGCGTCGACGGGGTAGGATCCGGAGTGGGTGGTGAAGGTGAGCTGCAGGTCCTGATGATGATCGCCGGCGCAGGTGACGTGGGGTTGGAAGAGGGGGCTGCCGCAGCCGGGGCCGGCGCCGAAGGGGTAGTGGATCGGGATGGCGCCGCAGGAGGGTTTGCACGCGTAGTCGGAGAACGAAGAGGAGGCGGCGGCGGCGAGCAGGAAAAGGAGGCGGAGAGGGAGGAGGAATTCGGTGAGAGAGGGTGGAGCCATGGCAGTGTTTTTTTGCATGCAGGGTGGCGAGAGGGGATGGGGAAGGGGGAATATGTGCTCGTGTGATTGTATGATAGTTTGATGTAATTTGTGTGTGTGTGTGTGTTATATACATCCGCGTGTTTACGCGGGCTTGTGAGATAGGTTTTTTTTTAAGAGAAAAGTAGCAACTATTTTTCAAATTGGAATCTTAAAACAACTAATCTTCAAACTCGAATCTTGAATATTAATTATTAAATTTTTTATTATTTCCATTAGTGACGATTGATGCATTTGTGCCATGGTTAATTTGATGTAATTTGGTTAATTTGATGTAATTTGTGCGTTAGCTTTTGTTTTGGATAAAATACAAAAAAAATTGATTTTGTAAATATTTATTTTTAAAAATTTATATATTTTTTAAAAATTTTAAAAGGTTACAATTTTAATAAAAAAAAAAGTAAAATAACTAAATTACTATTATTTATTCTATATAAAAATTTAATATTTTTAATATATTTTTTATTTTTCAAAGATATTTTCAGTTCAGGGGGACTTAATGTATCAATATGAAATTTTGAGCGAGAAAAAAATAAATTTTTGAAAGTCAATTTTTTTTTTTTTTTTTTTTTTAGTTTAGCCTATTTTTTTGAGAGAAAAAAAAAAGATAGTCTATTACCTTTTCATTTATTAAGAAAGGGAATCTACAGCTAGAGCTGAGGCAACTAAGCCTCAAATAAAAGAAAAGAAAAAAAATTAGAATATTATCAATAACATAATTTTCAAATTTTGATATTTATAATACGCCACCGTCAAAAAGTAAATTCTAAAACTTTAATGGTGGACTTGATTCTATCATCATCAACATCATTCCAGCCAACTCAAATTCAAATAATTATACTATTGTCTGATAATTTAACTAAATTTTATAAATAAATTATTATTTTATAATATTGTTATATATAAATTTAGATAGTTTTTAGAGGTCAAAAGCTGTGCGCACACACATGCACATTCATGTTGGTTAATATGTGTTGTGTTAGCCCGTGATTTTTGGACAACTCTTGTTTATTTGTTGCAAAAATTACTTTCTCCTCTTTAATAATTTATGCTCAAATTTTTTTTTTTTTATATATATTTTCAACTCTTATTGCACAACGTGTCCTTTTCTTCTCTATCCATATAATTTAAGGGTAGTTCAACCGATTATCATCTAGCGTTATTTTTTTTACACCAACAATATAATAATTTAACCTTTTTTTTCTTTTGTTTTAAGATTTAATTGTCTCACTCAATTACTTAGTTCAAGATAATTTGAATAAAAGATAGTAACATATTTTTTCTCCAAAAACAAAAAAAAAACAATATAATAATTTATTTTAAAAAATATAAGATTCATATGCCTATTTTTTTTATTTAAATTATTATTTTAACCAAAAGTATTATATATCTGTCCAATAGATATAAAAAATTTATTTTTATGATCTTTCTCGAAACTAAGGAAGGTTGAAACTAAATATGATATTATATAATTCAAAAATAATTAAACAGAAAATAATCAAAAACTTATTTTAATAGTAACTACAGTATGTTCTTTAATTACTGATCAAAGCTGTACTCAAATATATATGTATGGAAATTGCAAACAAATGCACATGAATGGTAACGGTGAGATCAGTACCATTAATTAATTATTGGTCTCAAAACATGTTGCACCCACATGCATGCATGCAAATTAGTGGTTAAAGCCAATCATGGCGCATATATTCCTATTCCCGTGTAGTCCCATTCCCTTTTGTAATTGAGCAATGCTATATGTACACCCCGAAGGGGTATATATTATACATCTCCACCATTTTAATGGTGGCGATATTTTTTACGGGTCACATCAAGTGATCCATCATCACACCCCCACCCTTAGATGGGTGGAGGTGTGAGATGTACACCCCTTACGGGTGTACACATAGTATTTTCCTTTGTAATTTTGTTTTCCGTCCAAACGAATATTTTATATATTTTTATAGGATTGTTAAAATTATATTTGAGTTGTTAAATTTTTTAAATTTTTTATTTTTTAGAAAAAATTAGTATTATCTATTTTATTCATCAGGGATGTTAACTAAGTAACATAGATAAGACAACAGAGTCTCACTCGAAGAAATAAAAAAAAAAATTGAAAGTCGCAACCATCACTTCAAATCCTCCCACAGCAGCACATCTCTATTAACCCAACTTCAAGTTGCCAATAGATTAGCTGTTTAAACCTGACTATAGCCCCCTTCTGTTGTCATCTATTTCTCCCGGACGCTCCTAATATCTTCACCGTATTCCCGAGCTAGATGGCCCCAGTGCCCATCCCCAATACAAACTGCGAAAAAACACACCTCATAAAAAGATGGTATATCGTCTCTTCCTCGCAACCACAAAGCACACAAAATGGGTTCCCCATCCCACCTCTCTTAGGCAAATTATCTATCGTTAGCATGCATTTTTTGAGTACCATCCAAAACTGTATTCTATGCGGTATCCGGAGGCTCCATAGCGTCCGGACATATAAGTCTCAAATACCCCCATCGTTAAAAGTCGAATAGGTAGATCTAAATAGTAAAAAGTTACTATTCATGCCACCACCAAATCACTCCGTCGTTACCAACTCCCAGTGTGACATCTATCAGTAGCTTCTTTAGTTGTCAAACGCCTCTAGCTCCTCTCATCCCCCGGTGTGGCCCCACTCAAAATTTTTCGCCACCTTCATCTACATCTCTCAAAATAATCGCCGACTAATAATATTTTCCTAACTACTTCGGTGTAAATCTCAAAAAAGAAAAATTACAAATCATCTCACCACATTATCTATCGGACCAAAAATTAATAATTCTACTATTTTTGAGATAGTACGAAGATGTTAGAGATAATGCTAATTAGTTAGAATTAGATTATCTAAGATATTTGGTTGGTTAAATTTTGATAAAGATAAATCTAATTAGATAGGATATCTAATTAGAATAGGATTTTGTATAATAATCTATAAATAGGTTGGTCGGGCTATTATAATTGAATGAAGCCGGAATCGCCTTAATTAATTAGTGAGACCAAAGAAAGACATGGGCATGAAGTTATTTTTTTAATAAAGGCAAGCTTAGTTTGCTTCCACCAAAACGTACCAGATTCTTTATTATTTGTCTTTCTCTCTTCTCTTTTCCATTCTTTGTGGAGATTCTTATATACCATAACAAGTATATAGAAAATATTTGGAGGCCCATCACCGTAACAAGTAGTATCGGAGCCTTGTTTTCAAGAGAAGAAGATACCAATGGCATTTAACAGTGCCAATGGAGTTGCACAAGGATTTCCAATATTCAAAGGAGACAATTATGATTTTTGGTGCGTGAAGATGCGGACGTTGCTGCGATCCCAAGATCTATGGGATTTTGTTGAAAAAGGATGTAAGGAAGCAACTGGAGAGAATCTGAAAAAAGATGCGAAGGCGCTTTTCTTTATTCAACAATCTATTGACGACTCAATATTTTCCCACATTGCCGGCGCTACCCGATCGAAAGAAGCATGGGATATATTACAAAAGGAATACCAAGGTAACGAAAAGGTACTCAGAATTAAAATTCAAACTTTAAAAAGAAAATTTGAGACTTCATTTATGGAAGAAAAAGAAAATATTCATACCTTTTATTCTAGAGTTATGGAATTAGTTATCTTGATGCGTACCTATGGTGAACAAATTTCTGATCAAACTGTAGTTGAAAAAATGTTAAGAAGTTTGACGAAAAAATACGGTGATGCAGTTTCTGCTATAGAAAAAGCAAAAGATTTATCTAAATTGTCTTGTAGCGAACTTCTTGGTTCTCTCTTAGCACATGAGGAACGAAAAGATAGAACAGAAAATTTTTCTGAGCATGCTTTTCAAAGCGAATCGAAAGGCAATGAAAAAGATAAAGCAGATACTTCTAATCGCCAAGCTTCAGCATCTGGAGACCATGGTAGAGGTCGTGGTCGTGGTCGTGGCCGTGGTAGAGGTCGCGGCGGTAGATCGGGTGGATACAATAACAGAAACGGTGAAGGATCAAGTAATCCAAATCAGAGAACCTACAGAGGTAATGATCAGCCCTATAATTATAAAAACACTCAATGTTATTATTGTAAGAAATTTGGCCATATCGAGCGATTTTGTCGATTGAAACAACAAAACGCTAATTTTGCTCAAGGAAATAATGAAAACGATAATGTACTTTTTGCATGTCGTTCATCAGAAAAAGCTGCTAACAGTATTTGGTATGTCGATAGTGGTTGTAGCAGTCACATGACAGGAAAAGAAGAGAACTTTATTAATTTGGATAAATCTGTTAAAGGCCGAGTGACGATGGGTGATGGCTATGTTCAGGACGTGCATGGAAGAGGTACAATTGAGGCAAATATTTCAGGAATTCAAAAAATAAATAATGTTTTATATGTTCCTGGTTTGAATTCCAATCTTTTTAGTGTGGGCCAATTTTTGAAAGAAGGTTATTCGCTTATTTTTGAAGATTCTAGGTGCACTATTTATAAAGATAAATATAAAAGGTATTTGTTTTTTGAAGTTTCGATGACAGAAAATAAAGTTTTTCCTGTTCATGTTGCAATGAAAGTAGTGCTAGATGATGATTGGTTATGGCACTAAAGATATGGTCATTTGAGTTTTAAGGGGCTTGATTTATTACATAAAAAGAATATGGTTGATGGTTTACCTTTGGTGCATAATAATGGTTCTGTATGTGAAAGTTGTGTGTTAGGAAAGCAACACAGAGACTCTTTTCCAAGAAACAGTAATTGGAGAGCCAAAGAACCACTAGAATTGATACATGCTGATGTTTGTGGGCCGATGCAGACACCGTCGCTCAGTAGCAATTATTATTTTGTGGTTTTCGTGGATGACTACAGTCGGATGACTTGGATTTATTTTATTAAAAATAAATCCGAAGCTTTTGATGTTTTCGAAAATTTAAAAACTTGGTCGAAAACAAATCTGGTTATTATATTAGGACTCTCCGTACAGATCGAGGGGGAGAATTTATTTCTAATAAATTTGAAAATTTTTGTGAATCAAATGGTATTCGCAGGCAGTTGACAACCAGTTACACGCCTCAACAGAATGGCGTTGCTGAGCGCAAAAATCGAAGTTTGGTAGAGATGGCAAAAAGTATGTTGAAAGCGAAAGGACTTCCAAATAAATTTTGGGCAGAAGCGGTATCTACTGCAGCATACATTCTTAATAGAAGCCCAACTTTGGCGCTGGATAATATTACACCTTATGAAGCATGGACAGGTTGGAAACCGAAGGTAAAGCATTTTAAAATTTTTGGATCGGTTTCTTTTGTTCATATTCCATCACAAAATAGGCAAAAATTGGATAATAATAGTAGCAAGTGTATTTTTGTGGGCTATAGCGAAAGAAGTAAAGCCTATCGATTTTATAATCCTGTTACTAACTCCTTAATTATAAGTCGTGATGCTATATTTGATGAATAAAAAGGTTGGGATTGGAGTGCAAAAGTAAAGGATAATCCACTTCTGATGTTAGGAGATGAAACTACTATTGAGAATAAGAACAATGGTGAAAATACTATAAGTACTGAAACAACACCACATGCTTCACCACGAATTTCTCCAGGAACTTCACCTGAGACAACACCGAGAAAGGTAAAATTGCTCAGTGAAATATATGAGCAGTGCATGTACACACAATGTGGAGAACCACAAACTTTCGAGGAAGTGGCAAAATCTGATGATTGGTGTAAAGCTATGCATGAAGAAATTGGAGCGCTAGAGAAAAATAATACATGAGAGCTTGTTGAACCATCAACAGAAAAAGAAGTTATCGGGCTGAAATGGATATACAAGACAAAATATAAACCAGATGGATCGATCCAGAAATTAAAAGCACGTTTAGTTGCAAAAGGTTACTTACAGCAAGCAGGTATTGATTTTAATGAAACCTTTGCACCCGTAGCTAGATTTGATACTATCCGAACTGTTTTGGCTTTGTCTGCACAAAATAAATGGGAAGTTTTTCAATTTGATGTTAAATCAGCTTTTCTTAATGGATTTTTGGATGAAGAAGTTTTTGTTGAGCAGCCGCAGGGCTACAAAATTAAAGGACAAGAAGATAAAGTCTACAGACTACGAAAGGCGTTATATGGATTAAAACAGGCACCAAGAGCCTGGTATAGTCGGATCGATTCGCACTTTATTCAAAACGAATTTTCTAGAAGTGAAAGTGAACCCACACTTTATATCAAATCTCGAGGTATGGAGATTTTGATTGTTTGCCTTTATGTTGATGACTTGATTTATACTGGAAACAGTATAGATTTGATCAATGATTTTAAGAAAAATATGATGATTGAATTTGAGATGACTGATCTTGGCCCCATGAGTTATTTTTTGGGTTTAGAGGTAAAACAAGAAGATAATGGAATTTTTATCTGTCAGAAAAAATATCTTGATGATTTACTTGAGAAGTTTAATATGAAAAATTGCAATCCTGTGCAAAATCCAATGGGTACGAATATGAAGCTATCATTGGATGATGGAGAAGAAAAAATTGATTCGAGTTTGTACAGAAGTCTGATTGGGAGTTTACTCTATATTGGTAACAGTAGACCGGATATTATATATGCGGCATCTTTGTTATCGAGATTTATGCAAAGTCCAAGTAAAATTCATTGGGGAGCGGCAAAAAGGATATTGAGATACTTGAAAGGAACAAGAGACCACGGACTTTGGTACACTAACGCTAACGATTTTTATTTTTTTGGTTGTTCTGATAGTGATTGGGCAGGTTCGGTAGATGATCGACGAAGCACGAGCGGGTTCGTCTTCAATTTTGGTGCAGGAGCAATATGTTGGTCTTCCAAAAAACAGCAGTCGACGGCTCTATCATCTTCTGAAGCCGAATACATAGCGGTTACGACTGCTATATGTCAAGCAATCTGGATGCGGCGAATCTTAACAGATTTGAAGTACGAGCAAAAAGATCCAACTGTAATTTATTGCGATAATCAATCGACTATCGCAATGGCGAAAAATTCAGTTCATCACAGCCGAACCAAACACATCGAACTGCGACATCATTTTATTCGTGAACAGATCGCTAACGGTCAAGTCGAGTTGATACACTGCTCTACCGAAGAACAGATGGCCGATATTTTTACAAAGCCGCTACCATTGGAAAAATTCATATTTTGCCGAGAGAAGATCGGTGTGAAGAACATTAGCATTATGGGGGAGTGTTAGAGATAATGCTAATTAGTTAGAATTAGATTATCTAAGATATTTGGTTGGTTAAATTTTGATAAAGATAAATCTAATTAGATATGATATCTAATTAGAATAGAATTTTGTATAATAATCTATAAATAGGTTGGTCGGGCTATTATAATTGAATGAAGCCGGAATCACCTTAATTAATTAGTGAGACCAAAGAAAGACGTGGGCATGAAGTTATTTTTTTAATAAAGGCAAGCTTAGTTTGCTTCCACCAAAACGTACCAGATTCTTTATTATTTTTTTCTCTTTTCTCTTTTCCATTCTTTGTGGAGATTCTTATATACCATAACAAGTATATAGAAAATATTTGGAGGCCCATCACCGTAACAGAAGACCCCTCTTATGAGCTCTTTGAGCTCAACGATATCCCTCCACCATTGATTATAAGGATTGTATAAGAGGAGCCGTTAAATGCTAAGCTGTTTGTTAGTTAAAAAAGTAATAAATATTTTTTTGTTTTTTTTTTTTTTTTTTTTTGAGACTAGAGAAAAATAGCATATTTATTTATTTTTTTAAAATAATAAATTTTATTTGAAAATAAAAAACAACTAGGCTTCAAACTCGAGACTTCGGATATTTACCACTAAATCTTTATCACTTGCACTAGGAACCGTCGATAATAAATAATTCTTTTTACTGAAGAAAATGAATAATTTATTAAATTTTATTATGATGTTGAATTGAACAAATTAAAATTATTTGATTAAATAAAATTTTAACATAATTATTTAACCAAATATAATTTTTTTTAATTATTTAAAAATTAAAGAGTCTTGAGAATCTCTAAGCCTCTCTCTCTTGAACTGAAGATGATTTTTATTATTGTTTATTCAACTCTATTTTAAATAAATGTAGATTCGATGAGCCAAATTGTCTAGCAGAGAGTTCTAGTTTGATCCATACCCACATATGGTTTGAAGATGTGATATGGCTAATAAAATTTATTCCATCTAAAAGTTCAAAGTCAATTAAATTTAAACTTATTACTATATATATAAATAATTTATTTTTTAATTAATTAATCGATGTATGTGAAATTATTCAAAAAAAAAAAAAACAAAATTGAGAAAGAAAAAAATAACATGCTACCTGTTTTGTTTATTTTTAAAATAAATTTAGCTAAAAATATGAAGCAACTAGACTTTGAACTCGGATCTCGAATATCAACCATCAAATCCTTTACCACTTGCATTTAAAACAATTGACTATTCACAAAATTAATTGAAAACATAAAACAAATAGACTGCGATCTCGAATATTCACAAAATTCTAGCAAACAAAATCCACCCTTTTGGCTACAGAATACACAAAAATAGCAAAAATGAAATCTACACTCTTTGATTTCTAAAGGGATAATAATAATATTCATTAATTTCAACTGCTTGATGAAACCTTACAACCCAATGTTTTGAAAACTAATCATTAATGGTTGTTCCTTACCAGATTGATTTAGTGGTCAATAGCAAGATACTGAATTTCGTGAGCATACAAAAGCAGATGTGTTAAGACAATTCCGAAACAATTTTTTATCAAATTAGTTTGGAAGTATATTTTAGTAAAACTAGTGAGATTAGATGATAAATCTATAAAGACTAAAGAAATTTTACTTACTATATATTGAGGGTTTCCCTTTAATTAATGCCATTCAAGCAACCAAAAGTAAGAATCAAATTTATTAGTCATCAGAAGTATAAAATAAATAATCTTTCTCTTAAATAGAAACAATCACACCAAGCCAAGCTTCTTTGATCTACTCAAGAACACACCTTGCAACTCTTCCTGCAGTACCCCTGTGACTCCTCAGAGCCTACCATATACTCAGGATTCTTCTCACACTCGCCTTTCGCAGCCCATCGGGCGCAGGATTCGTTCTCATCTTCGCATTCTTTGCTGCGTCTACTCGGCGAGAGAAAACTGTAGGGTGTCAAATGGATCCATTTCGTCGCAGTCCACTTCTCCCCTGTTATTACTGGGCAGCTCCCATGCATACTTGATCCATCCAAAGTGCCATTCGGATGCAGGCTGAAGAATAACACTGCATCGCCTTTCTTCGGTTTCACTGAAATAAGTTCATTAGATACTGTCTTAAAATGATTTCAAAATAAAATTTTGGTAACTTTGATGAACATATACAAGTTCTTTACTGCAAAAGTTTTAATACAGTTGCATTAACATACATATATTCTTCCAAGTTTGGTGGTAATAGAATTGTTAACTTGTAAATTTTTACCTGAATAACCTATTGAAGCACAGAAAGAAACAGAATCACCTTTCCTTCGTCGAATCCCCTGCAAGAAAATGTGCGAAGAAAATTGCAGAAAATGGTCTGGATGAAGATGACAGCTTAATTAGCTCTTTACTAGAAGATCACCTTCTGTGCCGCTGCTTTCGCGAAGACTGTCTCCCCGCCTTGTGTAACATTAGCCAGGTACATGAGTACTGTCGCGACTCGATTTCCCTTTTTGTTCCCTTTTCTATCTTTAAAGTAATCGACATGCGGCACAAACAATTGGCCCTTCTCGTAACGGAGTATTTGTATGGCTTCGCCATTCTCTAGCACAGGGAGTATAAAGGTTTTGTTATCAAGCAACAAAGCAATTACAAATTTGTTTAATTAAAAGCCATGCTCCAATAAATTTACCTACTGGGAGAAAGGTCCAAGCTGCGACTCTGCTCTCAACTCTACGAACAATTTCATCCTTGGAATACATGTTAGACATGGTAAATTTACAAGCTACTTACTATACTCTTGATCAATTACATTACAAAATGGCTCATCGACATGGCCAAGAACATGAAACACAGGAATGATGAGAGATTATGGATTCACTAGAAAACGCTTTATTATATCAGATAAACTAAAATTCAAAGTTATACTATCCAGCTGACGAAATCGATGTTTAATTCAGTTTCGAGATCAGTACAGTAGGCATTCTAAAGGGCGCGAAGCATGAATGTATGTTATATCAGCATTTGGTTAGCAGATAACAACCATGTTGCAGAGGATAGACGAATGTCTCACAATGAACACAATATTTGGCAACCAAAATGATGTAATCGGTCCCGACGAAGCGAGTACACAACCTGTTAGATAGTGTTGGCTATTTATTTATGAGTTAAAAATAGGTCCAACTTTCTGCCCGTGACAATAGGCCCAGGAGACTAATAAGTTGAGTTGGGTGAGCCCAATAAGTTGAGTGGGGCTGCGGTCCACAATAGACCTAACGGCAAGAGGCCCAACAATAGACCCAACGTCCAGATGGGTTGAGTCCGGTCGAGACCCGTGGGCGCTGTGTCTGTACGCTTTAAGTGAATTGGTTGCGTATTTCTGACAGCTCAAGCTTTTGGGATTAATGGTTAGCGCCAACGATCCGACAGATATGTCTCGAGTTCTAGAACCGGAAGGTTTTCTAATCCTATTCTGTTTTGCTTATCCAATTAAGATAAGTTTGGATTATGCCTAATCTTATCAAGATTATTCCTAATCTTAATGGATTCGTATTCCTAGTTATATTAGGATTTAGCCACTATTATAAATATACCATTATTCCTTTGATTTGGTACGACGGATGAGAAGGAGTATGAGTGTATTTTGGAATTAGGATTTTGTGAGAGAGACATATTTTGTACACTACTTTGATTATAATGAAAATTTCCGCTCCGTCTTCGCCCGTGGACGTAGGCCAGTGGCCGAACCACGTAAATTTTGTGTGCTTTATTTTTTTTCTCTCTTTCTCGATTCTCTTTTGGTATTTTCGTGCCCAACGAACTAGATCTTTTCGGTTTTTGTCCTAACACAACCAATGCATCATAATGGCATCTGAGAAGTTGAGCTAGTGATTTAATTACCTGACCTGGCCTTAGGAACATGTCCCAGCTAGTTCGCGCGGTGCTAAGCTTGCTCTCACCACCGTAGCCCTCTATGACTGTAGATTTTTTAAGCTTACCCTTCGACTGCTCTCGGAAAGCAAACATAACGCATTTGAAAATATAAGATTCAAAATAAGATAAAGAATAATTTCAAAGGGGTCTAAGTTCTTTCAAATGACAGTTTGAGAGAGTGTAACTTGCAGATGTAAGGTAAGAGTAAAATGGTAAAATTACTGCACAGAAGTTCCTGAGATACTAGTATTAATAATTGGTGGTTTATGGGTATGCTGATATATAATCTCATCTTAGCAAAAATAAATGAATAAAAGGGAATTTTTGTTTTTTACCAGGGAGATGAGGTGGTCGCATTCCTCGTAGGAGAGAAAGCCCTCATAGTGAAAAATTCTGGTCCAAAAAGGCAAATGAATTGTCAACTGATAGAAAGTATGAAACAATGCATGGAGAGGGTTAAATTTGGTGATCTTCTAGTTGTTAAACTTTCCAATTGAGTTCTAAAGTAAGCTTAAATTATGAATTATGCAAATGGGAAGCCCAAGCTTAAGATTTTTTTCTTTTTCTTTTTTTTTGGACTGGAAGATGCAAGATGATTTTTTATGTCATTCATAGTGTGGTTCATAATTAAACTGACTATCCAAAAAGCCAGCAGTTAGTCCAAATATAAAGACTGAGAGATATTGCGGATGTTTGGCCAAATTTTTGAAAAGTGATTTTAGATCCAAAAGTAATTTTTGACTCAATAAAGTGTTTGTCAATTTCGTTTTTAAGATTTTATTACGATTTTTAGAATAAGTTCTCTAATTTTCGAGCTCCAAAATCAGAAGCAATTAAAGTCTGCTTTTTGAAATCTAATTATAATTTTGGACTCAATTTTCAAATTAAAATATCAAATTATTAATTTTTGTGCAAATATAAAATATAAAATTAAAATTAAAATTATTTTAAAATAAAATTTAGTAAAACAATTATTATTTATAAACAACAAAATTTGTTTGCCAAATAACTTTACAAAATCACTTCAGAAAAATCAATTTTCATTTAAACTCGGCCTAACACACTACAACTTTTAACCAAAATATATCAATTTTCTAAATAAAAATCAATTATAGAGAAATCACTTTAAGAATCTAGGCCAAACTGCTTCATAGATCAATCGATAGATAGATATAGATACAGAATAAATCTTCTAAGTAATACAACTTAATTTCAACCAAAATATGGGTCATTTTTATTCTTTTGAATCTTAGCATAAGCTTCTTTTTTTTTTTCCCTTTTTTTTTTATTAATACTGTAATCATATCATTCCAAAGAAGGGATTTGAATAAGGAATTACACCACTAGAGATAAATTCTAACCTGAGGCCGCTATTGAGATTTCATAATTATAATTTTCTTTTCCAAATCCCTTTTATTTGGAAAAAATGCCTTTTGCCAGAGTATCAGAAAAAGTGTCTATTTACTGGGAGATTTTTTTAACTATGTTCTATGTACCGCCAATCGAAACTCTCATCAAAATCTATTGAAATATATTGAATACGAATTTAGCTTTTAGCTGAGCCTTTAAATTGTTGGTTTTGTCAATTTTGTGACAAAATATGGAAGTAAATGAACATTCAAACTTATCTAACCTTGGTTGCCATGAGAGTTGGGTGATAGATCTTGGATCTATGACATTGTCATCCCTTCTTTCACCAATGCCAATCCTAAAAGTAATTGAATATTTACAGAAAAAGAAGATAAATAAAGGTGTATAGTATTATAAGATAAAAGAGGAACATAAAGAGAGGTATTGTAACTTACACCAAATTGTCTCCTATTCCTTCAAATAGTTTAAGCCTGAGAGAAGTAGGTGGCAAAGAGAAGAACAGCAAGAAGAGAAAGATGGAGAGGAGAAGAGAAAGTTTGAAACCCATTTTTGATTAATTAGAAGAGGATGGCACATCACAAAGAAGCCAATTAAGTTTTTTATTTTTATTTTTTCTACATTCACTTCCTAGTTAATACCATTAAGGAGGTTAAATAGCTAATAGGAGGTTTAAAATTAGTTGCTTTAACATTTTAACTGTGATATCAATAACTCCATCAATTAAAGCATACACAAAATTTCTATGAAAAGTAGATGCTGTATTTTTAGTTTTATATTTTCAAAATATGATTCAGCATGTGAATTTTTTGTATTTGGAAATTGAATTGCACATTGGCCCAAGTCACACACATTCTTATGATTGCTCATTTTCTATTGAAATCTTAAGATTGAGAGATTATTTTCAGAAAAAAGGAACCTGCTATTGATTTTATTGTGAATATGTTCTCAGACACATTAATGCTACTGTACATCAACTCTCTTAGTCTTACTAAGTTCTTGGTTAGTTTGTTAGTCAGTTTTAGAGACAACAATTAACATTCTATTGGTTCAAGTTGCTGGAAATGGGTTGAACAATAAAAACTCTCTGTCACATTAGCAGCAAAGAGAACCACAAGAAACCTCATTCATTAAGCAATGTGCTAGGATCAGATGAAATATGATTTTTCTACCAAGTCCCCAATGTGAGACAGTTAAGGCCTAGTTTGGATACCCTATAAAACTTAGCAGAGATAAATTAAATTTTAACTTTAAAATTTCAAAATTCTAAAATTAAATTTTAATTTAATTTCAAATTTTCAAAATTTTATTTTAAAATTTAAATTTTAAATTTTAAATTTTAAATTTTAAATTTTAAATTTTATTTTAAAATTTTAAAATTTGAAGTTTAAATTTAGCATTTTATTTTTTAGAAATTCTGTAAAAGTTCCGATATGTAACCAAACAGTTTAAAAATAAAGCTCTGAAATTTTGTATTGATATAGAATTTCATATTTCATTCAGAGCAAAACCATAGAATAAAAACAGGGCCTAACTGTGTAATCAATTATTATTATCATTTGTTTTAACTGCAAATTAACTCTGGTTATATTGTTGCTAGATACAAGTGAGGCGGCAGAACAAAAAACTTAGCCAGCTCCTGCAATTGAACTGTACATATTCCTGGTAAACAATATAGCAAACTTTCTCTTTTTTTTCTGAGAGAAACATTAAGGTTTTTCTCAAAACAACCTACAGAGTTCATCAAAGGAAGATGCCCTGCTTATGGCTAACCAAAGATTTGCCTTTGGCCGACCAATTTGTAGAGCACAAAGGAAACAACAACCAGAAGTTAACCGCATTAGTAGATTTCCGTTTTCGAGAAAGAAAGTAATCAAACTTAACATGAATGTTCAAGAAAGATAACAATATTTAATTTATAACAACTTTTAAAATCATATAATGCTTCCTTTTGACCTAAACCTTCTAAGGTGGTTGATGAAGAAAGGATATACTATAAGCATTAGAAGATCAAGCTTATCAAGTGTCAGAGCCATCCTCACTATCATCAGATGGAATTCTTGACTGGATAATAACTCGGGCTCCCGACGTAAGCCTGCAGGAGAAAAGGACGAATGGCGGAACCCTATCAAGATGCGTACACTATAAAATATAACAAAAATGCTTATTTGGCCTAGCATCTAAATCAGCTTCACTTCTCCAAAAAGTTGAAGATATAAGTAATCAGCCATCTGGCTATTGAAGGACCAAGAACTTTTGCTGTAGCCGATAGTTAAAATGATCCTTTGGATTCAAAAAGCTGAATCAAATTTGAAATTTATGCTTCTAGTGCAGCAAGAAGTTGGTAAGGAGATTCAACAAAAGTGCAGTTAGTGCTTCTTCGAACATATCTACTTAAACAGTACTTTTTTACAGAATTGCCAACTAAGGCAAACAAGCTATGTACGTTAAGAAGTGCAGTTAGTGCTTCTTCGAACATATCTACTTAAACAGTACTTTTTTACAGAATTGCCAACTAAGGCAAACAAGCTATGTACGTTAAGAAAGAATGTATGTTAACAGGAAGCCAAAGAATGGACTTAACTTTCCTCGATCTTGATAAGCTTCTCCTTTTCTTCTTTTGATTCTAACCTCATGGATGATCCATGAACTGAGGAGGTATCAGTGATACTTCTGCTGCTTTCTCCTATTGCGCGGTTGCACTCGGGCCCAACAGAGGAGCACCTCGGGCAATCGGAAATAGAAGTAATTTTTTCATTTTTGGGCTGCCTTGCAGATGTACGTTTGACAGTTCGAGGGAGGCATCGTGCAACTGATGTGTCCTCAATCTCTTCCTCATGCCTTCTGGACTTCAATTTGCAATTCCTGCACTTTCTAGATGTATTAGCTCTTAATATGCAATAGAGCACCTCAAAGAAATTAAAAAAAAGAGAACATGGCAATAGGAGTGACACATTAAATTAGTAGATCTGTAAAGGGCACGCAAAAGGAAGAAATACTGAAGAACAACTTCAAAATAATAAATGGTTGTCCTTTAAATGATGCTTAGGAGAATATCTAGAGTGGGCACTAATCAGTACAATGGTGCCAAGCATTTAGTTAATTGCATTATTCTCTAAATTAGAACATAGGCATTTCATGAACCTACTCAATTTAAGCTCGTAAAGATGAAGCACACAAATCTACATAAATTGCAATCATGGTAGAGCTACGTGAGGAAGCGCGAATAGCTTTCTCAATAGAATTTTTCTACATCTTCTCGCTGCAGGACAAGCTTTAAACTGAAGCTTCTGTTTGTCACCCAAAAGTTCATTTTAGCTTCTAGCCACAGCGAAAATTCCAGCCTAGTTATCAACCAAACACCCAGTTTCCGAATGCTCGTGCCTTCCAGATTAGAGATGCCATTCTCGAAACCAGGCAGAACCGGCAAAAATAGTGTTATGCAGTACTACATAATCAGATAGGCAAAGATTAAGACCTTACTGAGTGAATGGCAAATGCAGGATGTAATACGATATAAAGGCGAGGGCGAGGCTAACCTCTCTGCATTGTAGGAGGAAGATCGTTTCAGACCGGGCATCCTTTCCCCTATATCCTCCTGATGCTTCTTAGTTTCAATAAAGCTACCGCTAAAATACTCCTTATCTTCCAACTTCAATCCCATTAATCTCGGATCATTCGAAAGGCAATCAAGCTCTCTAAGCATCCTCGAACGAGCAAATATTGGCTGGCAAGTTGAGACAATACCATAACTTTCATGGTCCTTCGTGGTGATAGACCCGCAACTGATCAGCTGCATTAAGATATTACTAGGCTTTATCTTCGGCCCTGTGGGAATTAGCACTTCCTCCTCTTTATGTATTCTAAAGCTGTTCTTCTTTCCGGCATCCGCCCTAATTAAAGACTCTAAAGTCTCCGACCGGCTACCATTCGAAAGTCTAGCATGATTCTTGATAGAATCTAGAGTCATCGAGCCATTGTCCGTAGAAGCAACCGTCGCGAGATTCTCATTCTCCTTATGGTGGCGATCCCTTCTTTGATCCCCGTCGTCGGTTTGAGTTGATGCATCCGAAGAACCAATTGGCTTGTATACTCTACACTCCGCCGAACCCGAAGAGCCGTACTCTTGAGAAGACTCTTCTTCTTCATCGTCGTCTTCATCTTCTCGAGGAGAAGGCGGCGGTAAAGGTGGAGGCTTGGATTCTCTAATGACAACAGTAGGAGGGGAGGAGGAAGTTAAAGAAGCATCTTTGGATCTAGAAAAGTTGGGTGATTCATGCAGAGGTGGTTGCTTTGGGTTTTTCGGTATTGGGTTCCCATTGTTCTGATGAATCCGATCTAAAACGAACATGAAACAAAAGAAAACGCATTCGGATTGTTTAGTTCCAAGCTTCTCTTCTTTACTAGTATCAACATCGAATCAAAGGAAACAACACTGTTGTTGTTGCTCAAAAACCTACACAATTTTCGGATTACCTGAAGAGGGTTGATCTAAGAGTTCAGAACCTTTAAGAACATACTCATCCCCGTTGGTCGGGAGGATGAGATCGTCGTAGGAAAGATCGTGCCACACGAATCCATTCTTGTAGCTCCTGCATTGATCAAATTCATCATACTTATACCCAAAGCACCATAATTAAGAGATTTTCATCATTTTTTTTTTACCTCTTACACGACCACGAATACATGGCGGGCATTCCCTTCCCCCTCACCAAATTGAGGCGATTAATCACATCTAAAAACCCAAAAAAAAAAAAAAAAAAACACAATTCAGATAACAAGATAACAATCTCTAATCCACAGTTTAAACTTAAAATCCGATCCCCACCCACAAACCTCTCAGATACAACCCTTGAGGGGAGGAGAGGGGCACCTCGATGAAATGCGGGTGCTCGATGTGTCGATTCCGACACAAGTAATACAGAACGGGGATGATCATCATCATCTTCTTCTTCTTCTTCTTCTTCGGCGCTTCCATTTCTGATCTCAAACCTCTAAAACCCTCAAAACCCTCTGATGCGATAGGAAGAGAATGGCGAAGTGGGTATTGAATTTGCTAATAAAGGTGAAGAGAGGGCGCATGCAGTAGAGTGGGAGAGGATAGCGCTACTACTACAGTACTACTACTTACTAACTACAGTACTAGTTACTACTGCGACTGCTAATGCTTACTGCTACAACTGCTTTGCCGTGTAAAGAGGGGAATAATAAGGAGTAATATTAAATTAAATTCAATTGCTTGAGGGGGCGACGAGGGCACGGTTTCGTTGGAGCATTGAATTGAATTGCTTCCGGGTAAAAGGGATATAGAGAGAGACAGACTGACAAGGGGAGGTGTGGTGGCTGGATCGAGAAAATAAGAAAACATTGACTGCACCGAATTTATAAATATATTTCACATGCACCACATCTTTAAAATACAAATTTTAAGGCCGGTTTGGTAAACGCTGATACTGAATAATAAACTAAATTATTTTATTTTTGAAAATTTTTTATTTTTTTTTAATAAATATAAATCTCATGCACTAATACATCGTTTAATGATAAAAATTTAAAATGAGTGCATGCACTTTTGAATGTACAAGTGTAAGATTTGTATATTACTTTTGAATGTACTATTTTTCTAAATACAATAAAATTCTACAAAATAAAAATATATGAGGACTCAAGTAATATTATTACTTATTTTTCTTTCACTTTTTTAAGATAATTTTTATAATATAGAAAGAAACCGTGGATTGCTTATGGTACTCGCATTCGTCGTATTTATTATTTAACAATCAAAAACTAAAAAAATTGAAAGTATTTTTTTTTTTTAATCCCCTTTTATTTTTACAAAAATAATAATAATAAATAATAGTTGCTTTCTATTTATCTGATAAAGAGTGTCTTATAAACTAACTAATCATAACAATGAAAGAAAATATTTAAAATAATAAAAATACGACAATACCAAACTTAGTCTCAAGGTAAACTTCAATGTTTCCCTTTTTGGTTTAGCTTATTTTTAATTTGTTTATTTTATTATTTAAAAATTTATACTAAAGTACTTTATGATTCTTTTTTTATGTTATTGTAAGGACTTAACATTGGAAAATGCTACTTGTACACCCCATTTGGGGGTGTACATCGCACACCCCACCCATCCAATGGGTGGGGTGTGGTGAGGGGTCACTTCACAATTTGTGAAGTGACCCCTCCATCCTTAGATGGGTGGGTGTAAGATGTACACCCCCTTTGGGGGTGTACATGTAGCGTTGCTCCTTAACATTACATAGAATAAAAAAATAATATTTTTTTACAAATCACAAGGTGGTACAATATAATATTTTATCATTCTTTAATCTACACTTTACCTTCATGTTATTTATAAATTTTTACAGTAAATCTAAAATAAAAGGACAAGGTTATTAAGAACAACTTATTTAAGTCATAGATGTCAAAGTGAATATGTGCTAAACTATAAGGAGACAAATTAAAGTTTATTCATTAATATATTCTGTGAAATTCTAAAGATTTTTTCACAAATTGAAAGATAAATTTTTTTTCAATTGTCAACTATTATTGAGACTAATTTTAAAAAGATTTTAGAAATCAAACTGATATATGTAGCTAATGGGATAAATATTAAATTATAAAATCAAATAAAAGTCCAATAAAAATATCCAAGGGTATTTTAAATAAAATATATTTTATGAATAGAGGGGCATTTTCGTAACAAAATTTGATGGATTCAAAATTTTTATTTCTTATTTTATATATTATAGTATTGATATTTCATAAAAAACTTTTTAATATATGGCATGAAATGTAACTATTGAATTGATTTTAATTTTAAGCAAAATGATAAAAAATTAAGTATAGTGCATGAAGTGTACGGATACACCGTGTGCATGAAATAATTTCTCCGGGAATAAGGAGGAGGAGCAGCGAGAGTGCATCTACGTTCTATTTGGAATGTATATCTTACACTATATTTATTATAAAATAGATATTTATTTACTCATCATTTTGAAATAACAAACAAAATTTATCTTATTCTAAAATAAATAAAATATAAAATATATATCCTAAATAGGATGTACAAAAAATATTTACGGTGCGATTTTGCAATTTAAAAAGAGCGTACAGAGCACAGTGACTCCCTCAACTATAAGACATTCTCCAATAGCGCCCTCAACTATAAATTTTTTGAGCCTAATATACTTCTAAAATTTTTTAACTTTCTTATTTATTCTATTTAGAAAACTAATATTAAAAATAGTCTTTTAATATTTTAAGTTTTTCTAAATATATTTTTAGAGTTAGATTATATCAGTTAACTATTAGAAATAGATATTATTTTTAAAAAATTAATATTTTGTTCTTTCAAATATATTTTTCTCACTAATTTTTATTTTAATTTTTTTGCCTTTTCAAATATACTTTTCTATTGTTATCATTTTTTTTTTATTTTTTCTCAAGTTAGGAACAAAATAAATATTTTAATTTTTTTTTAATTTAATCGATATTTAATTCGAGATTACTTAAACAGTAGGATTATTTTTTAATAACAAAAAAAATAAGATATTTTAAAAGTATTGAGAGATATGTCGGCAATTATTTCAATTTATTTTAATTGAGATTCGTTACCTTTTGATTATTTGGAATTGAATGAATTTAGCCAAATAAATTCAAAACATTACAAATTAATGAATAATTTTATTAAATTTGATATTTTAAATGAAGAATTTTTTATGTCAATAAAATATGGACACGATATAGCTCCCATACCGATGGCTCAATTCAAAATTCTATTTTTTTTAAATTATTATTAAGTAATTTTTAAATAAAATTTAAAATATTTAATAAAAATACATAATAAATAATTAAAATAATTTTTTGCTAAAGAAAATAAATATTTTATATCATTGTGTCGGTACACATATTTTTTTTATCGATACAATCCGGTACATATCGTGTTGTACTGTATCAGTAAATTTTCGACAAAATCTTATAACACAGTACTTAAATCTTTAATTTAAACTACTAATCAATAGCTAATCAATAACTAATGACTAATAGCTAATTAAGCAGTAAAATGTAATAAATTTTTTTAACTCAAGTAACTATAGAAACTTAAATAAAAAAAAATAGAGGAAAAAAAAAGGTGTCAATTAAAAGAATTTAAAAAATATTTTTAATACACCCAAATAGTAGTGTATGATCTATATTCTATTCATCTTAAAATATAATAAATTTTACTAGTCATTTTAAAATAATAAATAAATAAATTTTTATTTTGGAATGAATAAGATGTATATTTTATATTAGAAAAATGAGTGTGCCCATAGCTTTGTTTAAAAATTTAAAGTTGAGGAGTTGGTTTTAGAATGTCCTATAGTTGAGGGGTTTACAGACATATTTACCATAAAATAAAGAAAATAAAGGGGCGTTCCGTACGAGAAGTTATATGCGTGTGAAGAGAGAAGATGAAGACACGGAAGAGACAGAGTTTCCGTTAGCAGTAAAGCAGTTGACAACGACAGGAGATTGCGTAGACTTACGAGGTCTTCAATTTAAAATTAAAAAAAATTAAAAAGACTAAAAATTAAAAATAAAATATGTCATGTCAAAATATATGCCATTGGGACCCCCACCAAGTCTCCAACCATAAACTCTTTTATTATTTTCACTGCTTCGAAATTGGAACACTATAGTTTGGTTTAATAAAGAAAGATAAAAAATAAAAAATAAACTTGTCTTAACTTTTAATGTTAACGTTTGATTCATTAAACTTTATCAAACAATTAAATATATTTTTCTTCTCAATTTAAATTGCTAATTATACAGTAGTTTTTTTTTTTTTGATTAAACAGGAATAAACTCTATTTTGAGGGAGTACAGAAGGAGAGAGAAGCGAGGGTACGCCCGATACAATGCATGTGTCCTAAGCCCCATACAGTGACCCACTCAAGAAAGAAGGAAAAAAAACTGAAAAATTGGGCAACCCCCACAGATAATTTTATACTATACAGTAGTTTTTTATACTACACATCTCACAGATAATTTTATAAGATTTTAAAATATATAAAAAAAAATTATTTTCGGTTATGATAATTAAACATGGTGACTAAAATATTGGATGAACCCATCTTTTTTGTATTTTTTGAGAAATAAGTAGAGCTTATTTGTCACGCCCCGGGTGTAAACCGGAACCCGGGCCCGCCAACAGATCCGCCGTGCACACAGAATTTTCTATGTGCACGAAGCGCTGGTAACCTGCTCAGATATATAATATACAATAAAAGAGCATAAACAAAGCTGAACTAATAAAACTAAAAGTAATCTCAGACTGAAATAAGCTACAAGCAGAAATAAAAGTACAATATACTCCCAGCTCACCAAAAATATACAACCAACTGGCCAAAGCCAGACCCAAAAGAAAACTACTGAAGTCTGAGATACAAAAAGGGGTACAATAAAAACCTCGCTAGTCTCACACTTGGGGTAGACGATCTAGCTAGTCGGCGATTCTCTTGCCTCGATCTGCCGCTGAAGGCCCAGCAGCTCCCACAGATGACTCTGCAAAACAAAGGGGAAAAGGACAGGAAAC
The DNA here is from genome assembly GCA_029204045.2 of Tillandsia leiboldiana. Lineage (NCBI taxonomy): Eukaryota > Viridiplantae > Streptophyta > Magnoliopsida > Poales > Bromeliaceae > Tillandsia > Tillandsia leiboldiana. The sequence continues at coordinate 6,302,590 of CM055065.1, forward strand.
AACAATGGGGGTGAGAACTACTAGATAAACCAGTAGCCTCCCCTAGCGGGTAAAACCTCTAATGCTGACGCACCCACTAGGAATAAAGAGGCAAAAGGAAGAACAGTGGTATGCAATAAAGACTGCGGAAACAGGAACTACCACTACTATGCCTCTAAATGCAGTGCCAAAAGATAACTGTATATATGCAACTATAAAGCTGACTGCCCAAAGAAACCCAATCAGAGGGCCAAGAAATACTGGCACTGCCTGCTCTGTCATCACTCACAACTCACCAACTGACCGGCACCCGTCACGGTCAAAAAGCCTACTCCGGAGTGGCACTCGAGGGGAGCGACCCACACGAGTAAAGTATCTCTGTATCAATCATCTCTGTAACCGATGTCTCACAATAGCAGGACTGGATCATGACCATGATCAAAGTGGGAATACTCCATCCACTAATGCAATCCTGATCCCCAATCTGATGTGATAATAACATCCGGTCGACCGCCCAAAATTCGCGGTTGCCACTATCTCCCACAATCCCCAAGAAGAGTCTAAACTGTCCCAGACTCAAGATCCAACTACACTATCTCAAGATCCCGATCTGACTCGATCGTCATGCATCGTTAGAGAAGAATAACAATAAAATATGTTTTCTCCTAAGTCAAATCCCATGATATAGTGCTGCAGTAAAATAGTGGCTTAACTAGTTGTCCAAATAAGCATGCAAGTATTTTCTTTTAAAGCATTTCAAAAAGTGACTAAGGTTTCATATGAAGGATCATTTTAAAATAATATTGGGTTACTTATTTGCATGCGGTTTAGGATATAGCAAATGTCCAACTTTATTGTCCCAGATTTATCATATAGAAGCTATCAATTAATTTAGGGGGCACAATGCAATAGGTTCATATACCACAAGTTATCTATCACATGTATAATTGGGAAACTCTACTATTCCTAGTGTGCAAGTCAACAAAGAGGGAAACGCAACCACCCACCTCGAAAAGCGTGCACAATACACCCAGAAAATACCCGCTGTCCTCTAAACACACCGTCAGCTGAAACAGTATCCTACAACATCACACAAGTGTACACGGTGTAAAAACTACAAGTTCCAAACACAAATTGCTGTTTTTACAATCAGCACGCAAAACGAAGAATTTCACCTCTCTCTCGAGCTCCTAAAATCTCAAAAAAATCACGGTTCTGTTCCTCGCGAAAAGTAGCCCAAAATCGACTCTTGAATCGCCTCGATCTGATATTCCTACGCTGAGAAACAATTCATCGAAGTCGCCGCTGTCCAAAAACCCAAACAGCAAAAGAGGGGGTCAAAACACCTCGGGAATCGTGCCAAGGAATCGGAATCCAGAGAAACCACCAACACGGAAAACGAAGCCCTACCTCTTAGGAACACACCGGTGAAGAAATCATCGAAAGAGGACTCCTGTACTGCGCAGGGGACTCCTCGGACTGAAATGCGACGATAACGGGCCAAGATTGGGGAAAAATGAGGCACACTGTAAAATCCGGATCGCCGCTGTCGAACTTCCAAAAAATCTGGGAACGCACCACGAGGTATAAAATAAGAAGATGAAAAACTTCTCTTAAGGCCCCTCCCACAGATTCCCTCTCTATCTCTCGGAAAACAGAGAAAAAGAAGGGAGGGGAGGCCTTTAAATAGGCCCACAAAAACAATTGGAAAAATTCCCAATGTGTCCCGGATTTCGGGCGCAAACAGTGCGGCCCGCCCATTTCGGGCGCGCACAGTGCGGCCCGGCCCAGCCATTTCCGGGCGCGCACAGTGCGGCCTGGCCCAAGCCCCGCTCGCACAGCGGATCGGCCGCACCCTTCGCCCGTCCGACCCGCCCCCAGGGCCCGACACGTGTCCGCCAAACAGGCGGCAGCCGTGCGGCCCAACTGGGAAGCGCCACGTGTCCCCCGTGATTGGCGGCGCGGTGGGCGCCCCAGCCAACCGCGTGGCGACACGTGGCCCCGCCCGACACGGCTGTCGGCGGGCACCGCCGCCACGTGCGCCCACGTGCGCCCACGTGCGCCCATGTGCGCGTACGGCCGCCGCCGCGTGGCGCCGCGTGCGCCACGCGCACATGGACCAGCCAACCCGGGGCCGCCACGTGGCGCGCCCCGGTCCACCGTGCACCACGCCCCCTCCGCGCCTGCCCGGCCTGCCCGCGCTGCCCGCGCACCCTCCCGTGCGCCGCGCGCCCTGCACCGGCCCAACCGCGTGCTGCCACGTGGCCCGCCGGTCCACCATGCACCGGCGGCCCTTTCCGTGGACCGGGAGGCGTGCGCCGGCCCAATGAGGAGCCGCCACGTGTCCCTGGCCGGTCCACCGGTCCCCCCATGCACCAATTTGCGCAGAAAACTTCCGGGGGTCCGTTTTTGGGCATCCGGACTCCAAAATAAATAAGTAAATAGCCGTTTTCAAGCGTTTTTCCGCGTTGAATCCAAATACGGCCTCCGATTGGCCCAAATCATTTTCTAAAATTCGGCAATTACCTCCGAAGGTCAAACCAACAGTAAATACCACACTGTGTCCATCCGTAGCATCCCTTTGATGCACTGTGGACCTAATACACCAATAATAGATGTTTCTCACCCAGGATTCACGGGAAACACAGTACGAAAACCTGGGCCACTACATCCTCCCCCACTAACAAAAGTTTCGCCCTCGAAACGAAGATCATACCTCAATCCTGAGCCTCAAACAGGTAGGGGTAGGCGTCCATCATTGCTGACTCGAGCTCCCACGTCGCCTCGCGCTCATCATGATTGCTCCAGAGGATCTTCACATAGGGGATGGTCCGATTGCGCAATTCTTTCATCTCCCGATCTAGAATCCGCAGTGGGCGCTCCTCATATCTCAAATCCTCGCTGACCTCGAGTGGTGCAAAGTCGATGACGTGCTGTAGTGTACTGGTTTTCCCATGCAACTTTCCGGTGAATCCACTGTGTAGAACACCTAGTGTTCGTGTCTGGCCCATGGTGCATCGAAGGGATGCCACAGATGGACCTCGTGAGACTTGGATAGATGATTTGGCCTTTGGCTGTGATTGCCGAATTTTAGAAAAGGTTTTGGGCCAATCTGAGGTTGGATTTGGATTCAGCGCGGAAAAACGCTTGAAAACGGCTATTTGCTTGTTGAATTTGGAGTCCGGATGACCAAATGCGGGCTTCCGGAAGTTTTGGGTGATTTTCGGTGCATGGGGGAGCCTCGTGGACCGGCCTGAGCCACGTGGCGGCCTATTATTGGCCGGCTCACGCAGCTCGGTCCACGGGGTAGCGCGGCGGTGCATGGACCGCAGGCGGGTGGCACGTGGCGTGCCCGGATAGGCCGGCGCACGCGGCACGGCTCAGTGGATTTGCGGGATTGCGGTGGACCGGGCGCATGACACGTGGCGGCTTCGGATTCGTCGGTCCACGTGGGCGCGGTCCACGGGTGCGCGGGGGAGGGCGCCTCGGTACTGTGCGCGCACGTGCGCGCACAGTGGCGCCAGGCGGGGCGGTCGGCCGCACTCGAGTGCGACACGTGTCGCCTCGAGATTGGCCGGCCGTACCTACCTCCGTTGACTGCGGGGGGCCACGTGGCGTATGCGGGCCGCGGGGATCCGCTGTACCCTGTTTGGGGGTGACGTGGCCGCTCCTGGGTGTTTCGGGCGCGTCGGACAGGGACTGTGCGACCGGGTTTCCGGGCGCAGTGCGCCCGAAAGTTGCGCCTGAAAACCCGGCCCGAAAGCTTAGTGGGCTGGGCCTATAAATAGCTCCCCCCATTCGTCTTGTAGGCTTTTTGGACTCTATTTTCGCTGGGCTTCTTCTGAGGAATTTCTCCTCCCTCAGTGCACTACCCTTTGGAGAAGTTTGAAGATTTTTGGAGGCACGCTTCCCGAGGTTCCCCATTTTACGGCGCGGCGCGACGCTTGTTCTCCGGCGATCCTCTTCACCCCTTCTCAGTGTTTGGACTCCTCCGACTCACCCCGACCTCGGAATTCGCCGATTCTTGCGCCGTTGGACTCTTGACAGGTAGGGCTTCAACTCCTGTGTTTTGTGGTTCCTCGATTTCCGTGCTGATATTGGAGTTTTCCGAGCAACCATTTGACCCTTTTTCTTCGCGGACTTTTGGGACAGCACCGCGGTGTTCTTGCCATATCTTTTCGCTCGGACGTCGGAACGAGGCGATTCAAAAGGCAATTTTCATCTACGCTTCGCAAGGAGTCTCCTGGTTTTTTCTCAGAATTTTCTGAATTTTACTCGAGGGTGAGAATCTTCTTCCTCTGTGGTTCCTTGTTACAGGAATTTAGTGCAGTTTGGATTCGGGGTGTACCCCTTGTCGGATTATTATCTCAGCGTAGGAAACTCCGAATTGGGCGTGCAGGTACTCGTTTCGACGGGCTCGTCGCAAGGATCGCGCTAGTATTTTCCTTGGATTTTTCTGGACATTATTCGCAGGTGAAAATTAGTGAATTGTGGACTGCTGTTTTGGGGGACAGATTCTGGAAAGTGTGGATGTTTAGCTTATGAATTTTCCTTTGGGGTACTTTGTACAGATTGGTGGTGTATTTGGACTGGTATTGGACTTCGCCTTTGGATAATTGGAATAGCGCTTCAGGTGGGTGATGTTGTAAACCTCTTATTTGGAATTTATCACTAGGCCTATTAGAATGCTCTTGATTATGTTATTAGTAGATCTGTGAGAAGAACCTAGCATGCTTGTATGAAATCCTGCTTTCTTCATTGATAATCGCAATGTTAGAAAACTACAAGTTAATTAACGGTGAGTCCATGCTTTAAACATGTAGTAGAGTTACTTGGAATTTATGCTAAATTCTTATATTGTTGATTGTTTAAATGAAAGGCTGAGGTATGTGGTTAGGGTAATTAAAATGGTTCAGCAAGTTAATGACTTTTGCATGCTTGAATGGTCACCTAGATAGGCCACCTTTTTCTGCTACACTATCATGCTGGAATTGACTTAGGAGAAACCATGTTGCATTCTTTCTTCAGTCACTTAGACATAGGGGATATTATGCTCGGGTTAGAGCAGGGGCTGGGTTAGTGTAGTCAGATACTTGGGTTTCGGGGAGAGGGTTTTGGGCTTCCTTTGGGAGACGGTACTTTTCCTTATAGAGCGGAGTGCGTGATTTGCAGACTTGAGACCCTGGGACTCCTGTCCCATATCGGTGTTATGCGTAGGCTGGCATACCCGATTTGGCAGACATTGAGAACCCTACCCCTTATCGGTGCTATGCGTAGGCTGGCATACCCGATTTAGCAGACCTTGAGACTCCTGTCCCATACCGGTGTTATGCGTAGGCTGGCATACCCGATTTGGCAGACATTGAGACTCCTATTCCACACCGGTGTTATGCGTAGGCTGGCATACCCGATGTGGCAGGCTTCGATTCTCTGATGCATACTTTTAGCTATCTTTAGCTGGGCAGGTAGAGGCATATTAGTGGTAGCTTTTATCAGGAGTCATACTCTTAGTTACCGCATTTATTCCTTTAGCCTCTGGTAGACCTAGTGGGCAGGTAGGAGTTCGTGTTGAGGTTTACCCACTAGGGGAGGCTACTGTCTTTATAGTAGTACTGACCCCCGCTGTTTTTCCCTTTTCTTGTCCCCTTTGTTTTGCAGAGTCATCTGCCGGAGTTGCGGGGCCTTCCTACCAGGATCGAGGTAAGAGGATCGCCGACTAGATAGCTGCTACCCCGAGCTCGAGTTTTTGGTAGTTTTGTTGTATCCCCAGTACACTCAGACGGTTGTATTTTTCCTTTTATTTTGGGTCTGGCTGCGGCCAGCTGGTTGTATATATTTCGTGAGCTGGGAGAGACACTTGTATATTTTTGAGAGCTTACTGTACTTTCCTTTCCAGTATTTGTCTGAGTTGTATTAGTTTTAGTTTAGCTCTGTTTTATGCTCCTTTATTACTTGTTGTATATCTGAGCAGGTTATCAGCGCTTCGTGTACACGGAAAATTCCGTATGCACGGCGGATCTGTGGACGGGCCCGGGTTCTGGTTTACACCCGGGGCGTGACAGATTAGTTGGTATCAGAGCTTAGGGATAGGTCAGTTGGGACTTAGGAAACCCTAGGTTTGTGGCAGACCCTAGGAAGGCAGAGCGTGAGTGACGTGATATTGTGCGAAAGTCGGTAATTGGTGTGTAACTCTTCCTGTGAGTGGAGAGGGATTGGCATAGCCTATTTTCTGGGGGACTATTTATGTTGGCTGCAGACAACATAAGGTTACAGAAATAGGGGAATGCCCATGACTTTCGCGTGATTGGGTCGAGAGTGGTTTGGTTTACTGACCCGTGGATTTTGTGTGACAGGATGCCTCCTAGGCGGCAGATTCCTACTCGGGGTACTCCTACGCCCCCGGAGGAGCCGGAGCAGTCCGGGCCTTCTGAGATCAGTGAGCTGAGGGCCATGGTGGCCCAGTTGGCGGAGAGTCACCGCCGACAGGAAGCAGAGATTTGAGCAGTTGCTGGCTCAGGTTGCGGCACCACCCCCTACTACTGTAGAGGCCCCTGTACCACCAGTTGTACCGCCGGCTATTCCATTAGTCCCTACGGCACCGTCGTCGAGCAGTGGGGCTCAGGAGAGTTCAGGCCGTTGACCCCAGCGGAGGAGGAGGAGTTTGCTGACAAACTCGCCAAGTTTCTGTAAGCGAGGACCACCTAGGTTCTCAGGGAGGAGCACTCAACCCATCGGAGATAGGATCATGGCTGGCAGCAATGGAGAAGTTGTTCAGAGACTTCTTCATTGACCACAGGTTCAGAGTGCATATGGCTGTACATTGCCTAGAGGGGGATGCAGATGCTTGGTGGCGTCGGGTCGAGCCCTTGGAGTTTCAGATCACCCGACAGCTACCCTGGTCGGAGTTTAGACGGTTGATCCTTGACACTTATTTCTCCACGAGCGTGAAGAAAAAGCTTGAGGATGATTTGAAGAATCTCCAGCAGGGGGACAGGACGGTATGGGATTATTATCAGGAGTTTACGCAGTTGCTCAACTGCGTACCCTATGTTGCCAGGGATGGGCTGCACCAGGTGGAGCTGTTTGAGACAGGTTTGCGCCCCGAGGTCTATACCTTGGTACACGCCCAGAGGCTTCAGACTTTATAAGAGGCAGTGGATCATGCACAGTGGGTCGAGAGGGGAGATCACGTCGTCGCTAGACGTGGGGGCTTGGCCGCTCAGAGTTCTGAGAGGAAGCGGCCAATGCCAGACGAGGGGGGACAGGCCAGTCATGGAGGCCGCCCCGACCACCACCGCCGCAGTTTACGGGCCGTGGGCGTTCGGAGCGGCGAGGGTCTGGTGGATCCCAGAGACCCCCGCAAGCAGCAGCAGCAGCAGCAGCAGCCCCAGCGACAGCAGCAGCACTCGCAGCAGCAGAGGTCGCAGTCGCGACAGCAGGGTCACAGCGGCAAGGACAGCAGCAGCAGCAGTCGAGGCAGTCCCAGTCTGCGGTCAGGTGCGTCTTTTGTAGGGGACAGCACGCGGCGGATACTTGTGACCAGAGGTACGGCCGCTGTTATCGGTGTGGACAGTCCGGCCATATTCAGGCTACTTGCCCTCTCTCGACACCGCAGGCTCCTTCCTCAGCATCAGCTCCTTCAGTGCCCCAGCAGCGGCCTTATGCTCCAGCGAGCAGGGCTCCTTCCTCCCACCCCTGCAGATTACCGACCACCAGCTCAGAGCGGGCGAGTCTACGCCGCCCAGGTGGGGGACTCCACGGCAGCCGACCACGTGGTGGCAGGTATCACTTACTTCTTGGTACTAGAGCTCGCACTTTATTTGATACCGGTGCATCACATTCTTTTATCAGTAGAGTATTTGCATCATCTCATGGACTAGTGTTAGGTCGGTTGCCACATGCAGTAGAGGTACAGATTCCTGATCATACATTGCATGTAGAGGAGTGTTGTTGGTCTTGCCCTGTTCAGATTGAGTCCTGGATCTTGCCAGCGAACCTTATGGTCCTTAGTGAGCTGCAAGATACGACATTGTACTGGGGATGGATTGGCTGGCTCGCTATTTCGCGACGATTGATTGCGCCGCGAGGAATGTTACCTTTAGCGAAGCAGGCCAGGAGGTGTTCGTTTACAGGGGGTGCCAGAGTGCTTTCTTGCCTCGGTGGTTTCGACCTCTCGTGCGAGGCAGATGATGCGCAGTGGATGCGTGGCCTTTTTGGCATCGGTGGTTAAGGAGCCTACGGCGGCACCGGGACTCACGGATATCCTATTGTCCATGAGTACCGGATGTTTTTCCTCCGGAGCTAGTTCATATGCCGCCGGATAGGGAGGTTGAGTTTTTGATTGACGTAGTTCCAGGAACTGCGCCAATCTCTAAGGCTCCTACGAATGGCACCGGCCGAGCTGCTGGGAGTTAAAGGCGCAAACTCCAGGATTTAATGGACAAGGGTTTTTGAGGCCTAGTGTATCACCTTGGGGAGCGCCGGTGCTATTGTGAAGAAGAAGAAGGATGGTTCACTTCGACTGTGTGTAGATTACCGGGAGCTGAATCAAAGTGACCATCAAGAACAAGTACCTTTGCGCGCATTGATGATTTATTCGACAGCTGCAAGGTCTTGTGTCTTCTCCAAGATTGATTTACAGTCTGGTTACCACCAATTGAAGGTGAAGGCGAGGACATCCCAAAGACGGCATTCAGGTCGCGGTACGGGCATACGAGTTCACCGTCATGCCTTTGGACTGACAAATGCCCTGCAGCTTTTATGGATTTGATGACAGGATTTTTCGACCATACCTGGATCGGTGTCGTTGTTTTTATGATGACATCCTAGTTTATCCCGAAGCGATGTGGAGCACGAGGAGCATCTGAGGATGTGCTACAACTTCTGAGAGAGAGAAAGTTGTATGCCAAGCTATCTAAGTGTGATTTCTGGCTTCGGGAGGTTGCCTTTTGGGCCACGTGATTTCAGCGAGCAGTTGCGGATTTGGCAGTAGACCCGGCGAAGATCGAGGCAGTCCGGGATTGGCCCCGAACGACGACGGTTGGTATCAGAGGGTCCGTAGTTTCATGGGCTTAGCAGGATATTACAGTCGGTTTGTGGAAGGTTTTGCGAAACTTTCCACCCCTCAATCGTTGACGCGAAAAGGGATTAAGTTTATTTGGAGTGAGGACTTGCCAGAGGAGCTTTGAGGAATTAAAGATCAGATTTTGATGCGGCTCCTATCCTTTCCCCTCCCTGTTATGGGGAAAGGATATGTAGATTATAGTCATGCAGACAGTGGACGGTATGTACGTGCGAGCAGGGATGGTAGGGTAAACGCTTACGCCGTCCGGCAACTGAAGGATTATAAAAGAATTACCCTACCCATGATTTGGAACTTGATGCAGTGATTTCTGTCACTAAAGTGTGGCGCCATACCGTTATGGGGCGCAGTTGCGAGATTATATACCGACCACAAGAGCTTGAAAAATACACGGTTCACACGAGAAGGAGCTCAACTTGAGGCATCGCAGATGGTTGGATTGTTGAAAGATTATGTGTAGACATCTTGTACCCTCCTGGCAAGGCCAACGTGGTTGCCTGATGCCCTGAGCAGGATAGAGCCGTACAGAGTCTATCCTTTGATGATCACCGCTCAGAGCGCCATTACTTGAGCAGATGAGGGCGGTCTAGAGCATCGAGGTTGTGTGTCCCCTGGGGTTCTTTGACTAGATATGTCTTAGTCGTGCAGCCACTTGTTGTACAGGATTGGGAGATGACAGATGTGGCGGACCCCCACCTGGTGAGGATTCGATGAGCAGATGCAGACTGGTTTGAATAGGGGACTTTTCAGT
>CM055065.1:6312501-6455001 GCA_029204045.2 Tillandsia leiboldiana
CCGATGCGTCCAATACCTCAAACGGTCCAATATTAACGGGGGCTAAGTTACCGCGAATGCCAAAACATCCTTATCCTTTGGACGGCGAGATTTCAAAAATACATGATCTCCAACCTGAAAAACTCTCAGTTCAGTCGCCGACCATCAGCATAGCTTTCCCTTTAGTCGACTTGAGCGGTCTGAAGAGCTGTCAATTACACGGACCTTCTCCTCGCTCTAGCAATAAGCTGGTCCCAGCGTCCGTATCTCCCCACATCACTCCAATATAGCGGTGATCGCAATTTGTGTCATACAACGCTTCAAAGGAGCCATTTGAATGCTTGCTTGAAAGCTGTTGTTGTACGCAAACTCACAGTGATAAGTGTCGAATCCATCCACCGCCAAAATCTAGGACACAAGCCCTTAGCATATCCTCAAGTGGATCTGAATCGTCCGCTGGACTGTCCATCAGTCTGTGGTGGAAGGCTGTAATGAATCTGAGCTGAGTCTCCACGGTAGTCTGTAAAACTCCTCAGAATCGCGAAACAACACCCGGGTCTCTATCTGATACTATAGAAGCTGGCCCTCCATGTAATCTCACTATCTCATCCAAATATAACTGGGCTAGCGCTCGAGTGGCCAGTAGTCTGCATAGGTAAAAGTGCGCTGACTTGGTAAGTAGCGTCCACAATACCCAGATAGCATCTGCACTACCGTGCCCTCGGCACCCGACCACAAAATCCATAGTAATGTGGTCCCATTTCCACTCGGGAATCGGGAGACTCTGTAGGCTTGCCAGCTGGCACTCGATGCTCAGCTTTTACCTGCTGACAAGTTTAAACACTGCGACACAAACCTCCCAATATCCCTCTTCATACCATTCCACCAGAAGTGTGCTTGAGGTCCTTATACATCTTAGTCCCCCAGGATGAAGGGTATAAGGTGTATAATGGGCCTCCTTCAATATCTGTTCTCTGATCTCAGCATCCACTGGCACACATGCTCGGTCCCTGTACCTCAGTACTCCCGAAGCATCCACTGAAAAATCCCCTGATCGAACACTCGGAATCTGATCTCTAATCCTGGTTAAATGGGGGGTCCTCGCTCTGTTTCTCCCGGATCCTCTCCAGCAGAGTGGGCTGTACGACCAAAGACATCAGTCTAGCAGAGACCCCAGGGGATACAACCTCTATCTCGAGCCGTCTCAAACTCCTCTAACAGTGGCGCCTGATTTGTAATCAACATGGACAAACTCTGTACTGCTCTCCGGCTTAATGCGTCAGCGACCACGTTAGCCTTGCCTGGGTGGTACAGGATGTCCACATCATAATCCTTTAGTAGCTCTAACCATCTGCGCTGCTCAAATTCAGTTCCTTCTGCGTGAACAGGTACTTTAGGCTCTTGTGGTCGGTGTAGATCTCACAGTGCTCCCGATATAGGTAATGGCGCCAAAGCTTCAGTGCAAACACCACGGCAGCAAGTTCCAAGTCATGGGTAGGATAATTCTTCTCGTAATCCTTAAGCTGTCTCGATGCATAAGCAATTACCCTCCCTTCCTGCATCAGCACGCATCCAAGCCCACTGTGCGTGCATCACTGTAGATCACATATCCTTTCCCCATAACAGGGAGGGAAAGGATAGGAGCAGTCATCAATCTATCCTTTAGCTCCTCAAAGCTCCTCTGGTAGTCCTCACTCCATATAAACTTAACTCCTTTACGCGTCAACCGAGTGAGGGGTGTGGAAAGCTTCGCAAAGCCTTCCACAAACCGACGATAATAACCAGCTAACCTCATGAAGCTGCGCACCTCAGATACAGTCGTCGGTCGGGGCCAATCTCGAACTGCCTCAATCTTCGCCGGGTCTACTGCTACACCGGCGGCGGAAATCACATGGCCCAAGAAAGCTACCTCCCGAAGCCAAAACTCGCACTTTGACAGCTTGGCATACAACTTCTTATCTCGTAGAAGTTGTAGCACAGTCCTCAAGTGCTCCACGTGCTCGGCCTCGCTTCGTGAGTAAATAAGGATATCATCAATGAACACCACCACAAAACGATCCAGAAGGGCCGAAATATCCTGTTCATCAAGGTCCATAAAGGCGGCAGGGGGCATTAGTCAATCCAACGGCATAACTGAAAACTCATAATGCCCGTACCGTGATCTGAAAGCAGTCTTAGGAATATCCTCGGCCTTCACCTTCAGTTGGTGGTAACCAGACTGTAGATCAATTTTTGAAAATACACAAGACCCTTGCAGCTGATCAAAGAGATCATCGATGCGCGGCAGAGGGTACTTGTTCTTAATGGTCACTTTGTTCAATTCCCTATAGTCCACACACAACCGAAGTGACCCATCCTTCTTTTTCACGAATAGCACCGGTGCTCCCCAAGGCGACACACTTGGTCTAATAAAGCCCTTATCCATCAGGTCTTGCAGCTGTGCCTTAAGCTCTCGCAGCTCAGCCGGTGCCATCCGATAAGGAGCCTTAGAGATTGGCGCAGTTCCTGGAACTACGTCAATCACAAACTCAATCTCTCTGTCTGGCGGCATACTAGTCAGCTCAGGTGGAAAAACATCCGGAAACTCGCGGGCAATAGGAATATCCCCGAGTCCCGGTGTCGCCGTAGGCCCCTCAACAACACTAGCCAAAAAGGCTACACATCCTCGATGAATCATCCGCCTCGCTCGGGAAGTCGAAACCACAGAGGCAAAGAAAGCACTCTGACATCCCCGATATACAAACATCTCCTGGCCTGGCTCTCTAAAAGTGACAGTCCTCGCGACACAATCAATAGTCGCGAAATACTGAGCCAGCCAGTCCATCCCAAGAATCACATCAAAGTCCCTCAGCTGTCTCAAGACCAACAGGTCTGCTGGCATAATCCAGGACTTGATCTGTATCGGGCAGGACCAACAACACTCCTCCACGTGCAAAGTGTGTTCGGGAATCTGAACCTCTTGTGCACGTAGCAAAAATCCTACCTCTAACCCATGTAATGATGCAAAAGATCTACTAATGAAAGAATGCGATGCTCCAGTATCAAATAAAGTACGAGTCCTAATGCCAGAGAGTAAGGTGATACCTGCCACCACATGGTCCGCTGCTGAAGAATCCTCTACCTGTGCAGCATACACTCGCCCACTCTGAGCTGGAGGGCGATAATCGGTGGGATGAGAAGAAGATGGCTTGCTCGCTAGAGCATAAGGCCGCTGAGCCGTCGACCGCTGCTGCGATGATGCTGGGGCAGATGCTGTAGAAGGAGCGGCTGAAGTCGAAAAGGGGCACGCAGCTCGAATGTGCCCTGGCTGTCCACATCCGTAGCAGCGACCCCACCGCTGGTCGCAAGTGCCGGGGAAGTGCGGATCTCCACAGAAGATACAACTGCTGGGAGCCCGTGACTGTCGGGACTGCTGCTGCTGAGACTGTCGCTGTCGCTGTGGCTGCCGCTGAGACCCGCGCTGCGACGAATGAGATCTCTGCTGCTGCTGCTGCTGCTGGGGCCTCTGGGACCCACTAGGCCCTCGCCGCTCCGAACGCCCACGACCTGGGAACTGAGGCGGTGGCGGTCGAGGCGGCCTCCAAGTACTGGCCTGTCCCCCCTCGTCCTGGGCTGGTCGCTTCCTGTCGGAGCTCTGAGCGACCGCGGCCCTCTGTCTGGCCACCACCAGATCACGTCTCTCCACCCACTGTGCATGCTCTGTGGCTGCCTCCAGAGTCTGAAACCTCTGAGCATGCACCAGTGTGTAAATCTCTGGACGGAGGCCTCACTCGAACAACTCAACCTGGTGTGGACCGTCACGAGCGACGAAGGGCACACAGTTCAGCAACTCCATGAACTCCTGGAAATAGGCATGAGCTGTTCGATTGCCCTGCTGCAGGTTCTTCAAGTCGTCCTCCATCTTCTTCTTCACACTAGTCGAAAAATAGGTGTCCAGCACCATCCGTCGGAACTCCTCCCAAGGCAGCTGCCGAGTAATCCGGAACTCCAGGGGCTCTACCCGCTGCCACCAAAAATCAGCATCTCCGTCCAAACAGTGCACCGCCATGTACACTCGATACCTCGGGTCGATGAAGAAGTCCCGAAAAAGCTTCTCCATCGCAGAAAGCCATCTCCCAACAGCCCAGGGCTGCGCATCCCGCCCTGAGAATCTAGGGGGTCCCCGCTGAACAAACTTGGAGAGTTTGTTAGCGATATCCTGCTCCTCCTCCGTAGTCAGAGGCTGAATAGCTCCAGGAGCCCCGCTACTCGAAGATGGCGCTGACGGCACAAAAGGTGCAACTGGAGGCACAAGGGCCTCAGGAACAGCTGGGGATGGTGCCTCTCTCTGGGCAAGGAGCTGCTCAAACCTCTGCTCCTGGCGGCGCTGACCCTCCGCCAATTGGGCCACCAAGGCCCTCAACTCAGTAAGCTCAGGGGGTGTAGGCTGCCCTGGCTCATCAGGGGGTAACGGGACACCCCGAGTAGGGATCCGACGTCGGGGAGGCATCCTGCCACAAGAAATCACGAATAAGTAACATAACCCCACACGACCCAATCTAGCGAAAGTCAAAGACATCCCCCAATTTCTGCAACTTTATGTTGTCTGCAGCCAACATAACGGTCCACCAGAAATTGGGTATGTCGATCCCTCTTCACTCACTGGAAGAGTCCAAAACATAAATCTACGACTTTCGCGAAGTGTCACGCCTCTCGCGCCCTATCATCCTAGGGTCTGCCAAAAGCCTAGGGTTTCCTAAGTCCCAACTGACCTATCCCTAAGCTCTGATACCAACTTAATCTGTCACGCCCCGGGTGTAAACCGGAACCCGGGCCCGCCAACAGATCCGCCGTGCACACAGAATTTTCTATGTGCACGAAGCGCTGGTAACCTGCTCAGATATATAATATACAATAAAAGAGCATAAACAGAGCTGAACTAATAAAACTAAAAGTAATCTCAGACTGAAATAAGCTACAAGCAGAAATAAAAGTACAATATACTCCCAGCTCACCAAAAATATACAACCAACTGGCCAAAGCCAGACCCAAAAGGAAACTACTGAAGTCTGAGATACAAAAATGGGTACAATAAAAACCTCACTAGTCTCACACTTGGGGTAGACGATCTAGCTAGTCGGCGATTCTCTTGCCTCGATCTGCCGCTGAAGGCCCAGCAGCTCCCACAGATGACTCTGCAAAACAAAGGGGAAAAGGACAGGAAACAACAATGGGGGTGAGAACTACTAGATAAACCAGTAGCCTCCCCTAGCGGGTAAAACCTCTAATGCTGACGCACCCACTAGGAATAAAGAGGCAAAAGGAAGAACAGTGGTATGCAATAAAGACTGCGGAAACAGGAACTACCACTACTATGCCTCTAAATGCAGTGCCAAAAGATAACTGTATATATGCAACTATAAAGCTGACTGCCCAAAGAAACCCAATCAGAGGGCCAAGAAATACTGGCACTGCCTGCTCTGTCATCACTCACAACTCACCAACTGACCGGCACCCGTCACGGTCAAAAAGCCTACTCCGGAGTGGCACTCGAGGGGAGCGACCCACACGAGTAAAGTATCTCTGTATCAATCATCTCTGTAACCGATGTCTCACAATAGCAGGACTGGATCATGACCATGATCAAAGTGGGAATACTCCATCCACTAATGCAACCCTGATCCCCAATCTGATGTGATAATAACATCCGGTCGACCGCCCAAAATTCGCGGTTGCCACTATCTCCCACAATCCCCAAGAAGAGTCTAAACTGTCCCAGACTCAAGATCCAACTACACTATCTCAAGATCCCGATCTGACTCGATCGTCATGCATCGTTAGAGAAGAATAACAATAAAATATGTTTTCTCCTAAGTCAAATCCCATGATATAGTGCTGCAGTAAAATAGTGGCTTAACTAGTTGTCCAAATAAGCATGCAAGTATTTTCTTTTAAAGCATTTCAAAAAGTGACTAAGGTTTCATATGAAGGATCATTTTAAAATAATATTGGGTTACTTATTTGCATGCGGTTTAGGATATAGCAAATGTCCAACTTTATTGTCCCAGATTTATCATATAGAAGCTATCAATTAATTTAAGGGGCACAATGCAATAGGTTCATATACCACAAGTTATCTATCACATGTATAATTGGGAAACTCTACTATTCCTAGTGTGCAAGTCAACAAAGAGGGAAACGCAACCACCCACCTCGAAAAGCGTGCACAATACACCCAGAAAATACCCGCTGTCCTCTAAACACACCGTCAGCTGAAACAGTATCCTACAACATCACACAAGTGTACACGGTGTAAAAACTACAAGTTCCAAACACAAATTGCTGTTTTTACAATCAGCACGCAAAACGAAGAATTTCACCTCTGTCTCGAGCTCCTAAAATCTCAAAAAAATCACAGTTCTGTTCCTCGCGAAAAGTATCCCAAAATCGACTCTTGAATCGCCTCGATCTGATATTCCTACGCTGAGAAACAATTCATCGAAGTCGCCGCTGTCCAAAACCCAAACAGCAAAAGAGGGGGTCAAAACACCTCGGGAATCGTGCCAAGGAATCGGAATCCAGAGAAACCACCAACACGGAAAACGAAGCCCTACCTCTTAGGAACACACCGGTGAAGAAATCATCGAAAGAGGACTCCTGTACTGCGCAGGGGACTCCTCGGACTGAAATGCGACGATAACGGGCCAAGATTGGGGAAAAATGAGGCACACTGTAAAATCCGGATCGCCGCTGTCGAACTTCCAAAAAATCTGGGAACGCACCACGAGGTATAAAATAAGAAGATGAAAAACTTCTCTTAAGGCCCCTCCCACAGATTCCCTCTCTATCTCTCGGAAAACAGAGAAAAAGAAGGGAGGGGAGGCCTTTAAATAGGCCCACAAAAACAATTGGAAAAATTCCCAATGTGTCCCGGATTTCGGGCGCAAACAGTGCGGCCCGCCCATTTCGGGCGCGCACAGTGCGGCCCGGCCCAGCCATTTCCGGGCGCGCACAGTGCGGCCTGGCCCAAGCCCCGCTCGCACAGCGGATCGGCCGCACCCTTCGCCCGTCCGACCCGCCCCCAGGGCCCGACACGTGTCCGCCAAACAGGCGGCAGCCGTGCGGCCCAACGGGGAAGCGCCACGTGTCCCCCGTGATTGGCGGCGCGGTGGGCGCCCCAGCCAACCGCGTGGCGACACGTGGCCCCGCCCGACACGGCTGTCGGCGGGCACCGCCGCCACGTGCGCCCACGTGCGCCCACGTGCGCCCATGTGCGCGTACGGCCGCCGCCGCGTGGCGCCGCGTGCGCCACGCGCACATGGACCAGCCAACCCGGGGCCGCCACGTGGCGCGCCCCGGTCCACCGTGCACCACGCCCCCTCCGCGCCTGCCCGGCCTGCCCGCGCTGCCCGCGCACCCTCCCGTGCGCCGCGCGCCCTGCACCGGCCCAACCGTGTGCTGCCACGTGGCCCGCCGGTCCACCATGCACCGGCGGCCCTTTCCGTGGACCGGGAGGCGTGCGCCGGCCCAATGAGGAGCCGCCACGTGTCCCTGGTCGGTCCACCGGTCCCCCCATGCACCAATTTGCGCAGAAAACTTCCGGGGGTCCGTTTTTGGGCATCCGGACTCCAAAATAAATAAGTAAATAGCCGTTTTCAAGCGTTTTTCCGCGCTGAATCCAAATACGGCCTCCGATTGGCCCAAATCATTTTCTAAAATTCGGCAATTACCTCCGAAGGTCAAACCAACAGTAAATACCACACTGTGTCCATCCGTAGCATCCCTTTGATGCACTATGGACCTAATACACCAATAATAGATGTTTCTCACCCAGGATTCACGGGAAACACAGTACGAAAACCTGGGCCACTACATTATTGCCTACTTTTTTTTATTTTTTATTTTTTTTTATTAAGTATGATAATTGGGCTATAGACGAGTAAATGTCAAGAGCGAAAGTGCGGGTACAAAACTCAGTTTTCTTCCAAAGCCTCCTCTTAGCCACCTAATATTTTAGGACAGCTTTTGGTAGAGTGTCGACAGATCTCACGCTTATTGTGCAGCAAACACTCTATCAAGCGTTTGATGTACAAATATCCTTCAAATAGGCGGTCTATCGTCTCAAGTTCATCATGGCTCTGTACATATCTATGCTTACCCTGTCATCCCCTTCTAATCGTGGACCATAAGTATTTTTTTTCCTCAAGACTAACAAAACAAATATCTCAACTTTGAACAGGACAAAATGTTTTCAATTGTTACGTCTCGAGTTTCAAAAAATTGTTTAAATTTTTTTTATATATATATAAATTAGAGTTTAAAACTTGAAATCTAGAACGTGAACAGACCGTCATATGTATAGAAAATTTTCTATCCACACGGATAGAGTTTCTCATATACATGCTCGGCTAGGCAAGTACAGTGATACAATTGGAGGAGTAAAAATCACTTAGCTAAACATAAATATAAACTTCTACAACTAAACACATCCCTAATATACATGACATAATCCAAACATACTCCAACTTCTTTTTTTTTTTGAGAAAGAAAGATAGCATACTACCGGCTTCATTTATAAAAATAAACATAGCTAGAAATATGAAGCAACTAGGTTTTGAGCTCACAACCTCGGAATACCAACCACCAAACTCTTTGCCACTTGTGCTAGGGACGGGCAGTAAAAGACTCTCACACACCCAACCTACTGAAAATGTTGATGATTCTTGAGTTCCTAAATCCTTCTTCTTATAGGAAACTATATGTCGATTTTGTGATGCCCTAATAGTCCTACATTGGAAGGATAAAAAATTACAAATTGATATATAAAGATTAATTCAAGACTCTGATGATAATAATTAGACTAAATCATTTTAGGCAGATAGTTTTGGACCAATGAGTTATTAGTGCTAATGAATTATGTCGTTACACTTAGTGCTAGAGTTTGTTTGTCGGTCGAAAGTGTGAGATGAATCCCACACTACTTGGTGATGATGGACGAGTGATTTGAGCTCAACGAATTATTAGTGCTGATCAGTCGGATCGTTATATTTAATATCAGAAAAAATTTGTCAACCAAAGGTGTGAAATATGTCTATAATAAATTCTGAATAAAAATATAAATATCAAAAGGTCTAATAATAATAATTAAATTAAAATATTTTATATCGATAATTTAGATCTAACAAATTATTAGTGCTAGCGGATTAAATCGTTACATATTTGACTAAAACCTTTTGTAAACAGATTCATCCCCATTTGAACTCATTCTACCTATTGTTCCTACTAGTGGTCAGTACACAGCTCCCAAGAAAGACTTTGAATTCTTAGGCCATATCTCTCTCCCGCCCGAATGTAGAAAAAAAATCTCGTGAATATCACCTCCTAATCTCACCCTATCCAAGTAACTATTTTTTTTAAAAAAAAATAAAAATAAAAATAACGCGTTATCCGCTTCATTCAAAAAAAAAATCTCGTGAATATCACCTCCTAATCTCACCCTATCCAAGTAACTATTTTTTTTAAAAAAAATAAAAATAAAAATAATGCGCTATCCGCTTCATTCAAAAGAAAAATGAGCTTAGGAAATATGAGTGAGACATTCGGGTCTCAAAAGAAGGCGAAAAAAAAAAGATAAGTCAACCCCACTCCAACCACAACGCCAACGCTCTTCTAACCCAATAGACGACGGAAAGTGGGTCAGTATTGGTCTGCTGGAAAATACATTTGTATCTGATTTTCCAAATCACCCACCAGATCACCACCAGGTAAGTTAAAGCCTTGCTTTCCTCCAGCGATGCCTCACCTCCCATCCGACTTTCCCATACCCGTCGAACACCTGCCCTTAGCTCGTCAACCCCTAACCCGACAAACCTAGTGGTCCCAGCACCCATCCTGTGCACAAACCGTGTGTACACACATCTCGTGAACAGGTGATCTACTGACTCAGCCTCAAAACCACAGAGCATACAGAGATCATTTCCGGTCCAACCCCTAATGCGAAGGTTGCCTGCCATTGGAAGTCGGTTCTTAAGAGCGAGCCAAATAAAAATCTTTACTTTGGAAGGCAAAAGCAACTTCCAGATGGAAAAGATGGTGAGATCCCTGAGTCCCCCATCACCAAGAGCCGTGTAAGTGGACTTGACGAAAAACACACCTTTCTCATGCCATCTCCAACCACACCGTCGACCCCAAGCCCCTGCGAGGCATCCCCTACACAAACCATCAGATTGCGCACTTGGTCCCTGCACCTCTAACTCCACGCCCCGCCACCCCTTAGAATTCTCCTCTATCTCCATCTGTTACGATCGAGGCAGGCACTGACTCTGATCGTCTTCCTTTCTACTTCGAGAAATACCTCAGGAAAGAGGGATTGTAGCGTCAACTCGCCACACTATCTATCGGACCAAAAAATAATCTGACACCCATCTCCAAGCTGGTAGAAAACCCCCCATTTAAAGATCTCTCTGATACTGAGAATGTTTCTCCACCATTATGAAGCCGGCCTAAACGAGCCCCCCTCCCACAGCGATTTCATCTTCGAGTAATAAAGAGCTCTGATGAGCTTATTCCACTGAAGATCAGGCGACGTGAAGAACCTCCACCACCATTTACATAGAAGGGCCTCATTCATTACTCTCAGGTCCAGAATACCCAATCCCCCTTCTGCCTTGCTCCTACACACATTTTCCCAAGCAGTTAACCGCCTCCACCCCATGTGCGAGGTTCCGCCCCAAAAGAAATCCCTTCTAAGCGCCTCAATCCGTTTATTAGCCTATTTAGGCATCTTGAAGATGGAAATGAAATAGAGGGAAGATTGGTTAATACAACATTGACAAGCGTAAGCCTTCCGTCTCTAGAGAGTAACTTAACCTGCCACCCCTCAATTCTTCTATACATTCTGTCGATAACCCCATTCCAATCCTCCTTCCTAAGCTTCTTATTGGATAATGGCAGCCCAAGGTATTTCGTTGGGAAAATCCCAACTTTACAATCCAGAATATTTGCAAGACTAATCAATCCCCTTATTCTCGTGTCTTCCGATGTAGAATAATTCCGTCTTCTCTTTGTTAACTTTAAGTCCGGAGGCCCACTCAAACAAATGCCAGATAATCTTAGGTTCCTTACTTGCTTCGCCCGGGCTTCGCAAAAGAAGAGAGTATCGTCCGCGTATTGAACCAGCAGGATCCGATCTTTCTTAGACGGGCCTAACCCTCTAATGAGCTTGTTTTTGACTGCTTCCTCCGTCATTCGTGTCAGACCCTCAGCTACCATGAGGAACAAGTAAGGCGAAAGGGGGTCCCCTTGCCTCACTCCTCTCTTACTTTTAATCCAAGAAGTCGCCTGGCTATTAACGAGCATCGCCACTTTGGCGTTCTAGATACAATGTTGTATCCAGTCACACCATCTCTCGTCGAAACCTCACCAATCCATAATTCTGTGTAGAAACGCCCAATTGTGTCTGTCATAAGCCTTTTCAAAGTCCACTTTCACACCGACCCCCTCGCAAGATGTCCTGCTTCCCAATCCTATTAGTTCGCAAGCCGTCACAAAAGCGTCTGAGAAATTCCTCCCCTTTAAAAGGGTTGACTGGGACTGTGAGATCGCGGTTTGTAGGACCGGAGCCAATCTATTAGCCAGGATTTTAGAAATAATCTTTTGTATCTCGTTTAGTAAACTAATCGGTGTAAAGTCATTAGCCTTCCGAGGTCCTTCTGATTTAGGAACCAGGAAGACGTAGGAGTAATCGATAGGACCCGTACAGATTCTCCCGTCTAAAGTTCCTGAAAAATTTTAACAATATCACCCTTTATCGCCTCCCAAAACACCTGATAGAAGCTGATTGGGAATCCGTCGGGCCCCGGAGCCTTATCCCTTTCCAACTGGAAAGTCGCTGCCTTTCTCTTTTCCATGCTAAACGGGTCGACCAAGCACTCGCGATCCATATCGGATAGCTGACGCAAGCCGAACAAAGCACTCCTGTCCCCGAAAGACATCGGCCCGATGTCCGTAGGGGAGAAAATCTCTTTAAATTTGCAAACAAAATAGGCCTTCTTATCCCCTTCCGAACAGTAGGTTCTACCATCATCATCGATCATACTTATCTGATTGGACCGCTTCCTACTATTTGCAAATGCGTGGAAGAACTTGGTGTTTCCATCTCCCTCCTTCAGCCAACTTTTCTTAGCGCGAGATTTCCAAAGTATCTCCTCGTCATCCAACACTTTGACAATGCTAGCTCTCAGCTCCTGTCTTTTATCGAACAGATCCGGCGGGAGATCGTGCTGTTCCTCAAGCCTATCGAGCTCCTGAATCTCCAACGCGAGCTTTATCTTCGTCTCTCTAATACTATAGAAGTGTGCAGCACACCAGGTTTTAATCCTCTTTCGATAGTGTCTTAACTTTGCCGTCATGGTAAGAACCCCCGAGTTTTTATCCTCAACCTTCTGCCACCACACTAGGACACTCGAGACCATATCCTCACGTTTAAGCCAAACATCCTTGAACCTAAAGATTCTACCGCTCCTCTTTTTCTCACCCCCCGTGGTGAGCAGGATGGGACAGTAATCCGACGTGATTCTAAGTAAAGCCTCTACTTCAGACATTGGGAACGTCGAATCCCACTCCATCGGAATGAGGAAACGATCCAGTTTTGCTAAGGACGGAGACTGCTGCATATTCGACCAGGTGAATCAGAAGTTCTTTAATGGTAAATCGATAAGGGCAAGCTCAAAGATCATGTCATTAAACATGCGAACTGTCCTATCACCCTGCCCCCTACCTTTGCGTTCCTTGTGAGATCTGATGCAGTTGAAATCTCCGCACAACACCCAGTTGCCCCCGTAATAGTTCTTAAGGTGTGCTAACTCTGAGCAAAAGGAATCCATCCCTTCCCGGGTTGGAGGGCCGTAGACATTCAAAACAAAAAAGCACACCCCACTGGACCGGTGACACAGACGAATCGTAATAAAGAAATTACGTATGATCACCTCACTACACTCGAAAACTTTGGAGCTCCAGCACGTGATAATGCCGCCGGAAGCACCGTTGGCCTCAATAAACTGTCGTTTATCCAGGTAGGACCCACCAAAACTTCTCAAAAAGGACTAAGATACATGTTGAACCTTAGTTTCTTGCAAGCAAACCACAACATTACGTAAAGAGGAAATAACATGGCGCACAGTGTTACGCTCAGAGGGGTTGTTGAGCCCCCGCACGTTGCAACTACAAACCCTAAACATCCTAAAACCATACAACCCCCACCCCCACTCAGCATCTTATAGACAAGATCAAAAGCCAATTTGCCCCCAAAAAATCCCGCCTGGGCTCGAACCCCCAAAACTACTACTGCCAAGCCCCAAAAAGTCCCCACATGGGACCCCACCCACCACCAGTCGGCTGACATCCTAACTCTTAAGAGAGACAAATTCCATGAAAGAATCCGTCTCCCCCGCATTTAGCCTCACACCACACAGCTTGCTTTTTCCCTGGATCTTCCTGCTGTTACAGATGGTGCTCGTCCCCCTCCGTTCTCTTCAATGTCCTGAAGCCGAGCTTTTTTGGAGATGGCTTTGTCTAAAGCTGAAAACCGGGCCCATTTCTCAAGATGGGGGCTGCAACGAACGACCTGACCACCTTTCCCCTTGTCCCTCTTCTCCGGCTTGGATTCCAACTCCATAGTGCTCTTACCCCCAGCTATCTCAACGGCAAAGCTCAAAGCCTCAGTCATTTAGGTCCCCCTAACACCAAGTAGGGCATTCGTATCAGCTACTACGCCCCGGTTGGAAACCTCCGTAGACCGCATCAGGAATAGCATTGGAACATTGATGCCCAAATTCTATGCTGTCCGTACACCCCCAACTCCGGAACCCCTTACCA
Organism: Tillandsia leiboldiana; assembly: GCA_029204045.2. Taxonomy (NCBI): domain Eukaryota; kingdom Viridiplantae; phylum Streptophyta; class Magnoliopsida; order Poales; family Bromeliaceae; genus Tillandsia; species Tillandsia leiboldiana. The sequence continues at coordinate 6,326,335 of CM055065.1, forward strand.
ACCGCAGTCCCCTCCCACAACCGCCACAAGCCCCCAGCCCAACGTCAAACTCGGCCAAAATCCACAAGCCCCCCACTCCAGTCTCAAAAAATTAAGAGATATGTTGACCAAGCCCACTTTTCGAAGCCCGCTGACCACTATAAAGCCCCCCCCCCATGTACACATTCAACTTGTAGCCCTATCACTTTCCCTGAAGCCTTGGAAACAGTGCCAACACTAACCCTCCCCAAGAAACCTTCACCATCAAGTCCCCGTGTCTCGGCATCCGTGCTACCTCCCTTCCTACCAGAGCCCAGAGCTAGAATGCGGCTATACTCGGCTCGTGTGCTATTCCCCTTTTGGTGAGAGACAAGTACTTCAACGATGCCACCTCTGGCATCGACCCTCCACACTCGCTCCCCTCGCCTGACCATCTTCTCACCTCGATTCCCGCGCCTCAGCATCGCCTCACCCCGAAACTTGCGCCTGGCCTTCGCAGCCCTCGCCATAATGTCGCCGCGCCCCGGCCCCAGCGTCCGCTCCCGAGCCTCGCCGGGATAGGCGCCAGCACATCTACCCGCATCACCCCTCTGTCTGAGGCTAGGGCTCTCGCGCCGGCAACCCTTCGTACCTAGCCATCCAGCGCCGCCCCCAAACTAATCTCCACTGCGGCCTCCTCCCATGGACGACATTGGACTGGCACGTCGAGGATGAAGGTGCTCGCCGCCTGCAATGGTCGACGATACATCGGCCACTGCGTCCCTCCTCAACGCTCGGTTGACAGAGATCTCCGACAGCTATTCCAGATCTATCCCGTCAGCTCCCTCACCCCGCTCGCCGCCACCTCCCTCCCCCCCTCCTCACACAGCTCCTCATCCCCACACCTTCCTGGTGGATCTGCTCCCTTGGGATTGGCGTTGGGGCCATTCGGCGGAGGTAACGGTCGATCGTCACCGCCCCCAACCCGGATCCTCTCGGAGCTCTCAAGATGAACGCGGATGTCGATGATGTCATCCCTCAAGACGATAGCAAGACGCTGAGGGATCTCCCTGATGCTGTCTATCGTGATTCGACGACGGAAAGCACGCAAATCCGACATGTTTTTGCTCGAATCGTCCGCACGGATGAACCGCCCGAACCCGCTCACCATGGCTGCTATCCTCGCCGTGGTCCAACACTCGAAAGGTACATTTTGAAGCTGAATCCACGCCGAGAATTCCAATCGATGCGAGCCAGCGTTCCAGTAAGGGCCCCAATTGTAACACAACGAGATCTCGTCGAGGGTAATAAACTGTCTTCTGATGAGGGTCTCAGCCAACACCCATCTAGGTAAGATGATTACAAAATCGCGCTCTCTGTACCTTGCAACGAAAAAATCGTGCGAGTACCCCCCGAATCGCCTAGCTATGGCATTCACGATCGTTTGCTGCGGAGCGAGTCCCAAGTCCGCCAGTTGTACGGCGTCCGCCAACATCGCGTTCCGCCTCAGTTCCGTCCTCCGTAGGTACTCCTCCATATATAGGATGAAAGCTTTCAGGCTCTGGACCCTCCCATGTTGGTGCTGCGCTCTGTATTGATTCATGTTCAGCCTTCCCCAACCCTTCAGGTCGACCCTCAAACACTGATACGCATGATGCCCGACCCTCCAGTAGGCAAGGCACCTCACCGGATCTCTGCAATCGGCCACATGGTGGTCAACCGCGAGGCACTTGAAGCACCTTCCCTCTCTCCTCCGCTTCGCCAACCTCGTTTCCCACACAGGTGAAGTCTCCTTCCCCGCCCCAGATAAAAGAATATTAGCTCGCTTCGAAGGGTACCTCAACAATGCCTCTTTATAGGTGCCACCCACTGGGGGACGTGGAGCACATCCTTCGTCCTTCTCGTTTTGGGCGAAATCCAGGTGAGCCTTAACTACAGTTTGATCTAGTTTTCCATCTTTAGTTTTAGCAATAACTCCCCCCTCGTCGGATCCTAATTAATGCACCCACCAAAGACATGCTTCAACTCCCTTTGACAGAACTTCACCTTCTTTAACTTCCTACCAACTTCATCCGCCCACACCACCCTCTTAACAACCTTCAACTTTCTGTCAATCCTATGAGAACCAAATTTAAAGCCTCGCCTCGCTTCCACAGTTGGTACCTACCTAGACCTCCCGCCAGCTGAACTGCCTCCACAATCTCCTGATACTACTCCATGTGCCAGCTTCACAGATGCAGCCTCCTTGGAGCTCCAGCCCACTGCTAAACTTCCTAGGTCTTCTACTTCTTCTTCAACTTCAGACTCTATCAGGAGGTTTTTGCAACGCAGTTCTAGAGATGGATGGGAGCAACATGCATGTTTGCATAAAGTAACAATTTTTTACACAACTGTTTTCCATGCTACAGCATTGAAAATGGTTAAAAAGAAAATGCGCAGAGAAGGATCACCATGTAGGTACACTAGATATTGGATCAGAAGCCAAGACTCTTACTCTTCACAAGGATGAAAGAGATTCCACACCAAGTCTTCAAAACATTTCTCCACCATTCTGAACTTCTTGTATAGAACAGTGCTCTAGTTAGTTCATTTCACTATCGATTCGAAAATATGAGCAACCACCGCTATCAACTCACTAGCAAGCACAGTTAGTTAATTTAGATGCGGCAAAAAATCGGTATAGATAAAATACAAATAAAATTTGTATTCTAATTTTTAATTTTACTGAAAAATTCGGCTTAAAAACGGATTCGTCAATCATTCAGATACGTGATTTATATGAAAATTATACGTTTACCAATTAAAAATTCGGAATAAAAAATTCGGCTATTAATTTATTTTTTTTCCAAATTTATACTACTAGTATAAATAATTATAATTTTTAATAATATAAAAATAAAGTAGATAGTGAGCGAGAATTTTTTTTGAGCAAGCAAACGGAGAGTCAGAGATACAAAAATTTTATAAAAATATTTTGCCCGAATTTTCGGCCGAATTATTCGCGAATTATTTGCATCCACCGGATTATTTGTGAATTATTAAAATTATCCTAAAAAAGTGCCCAATTATTCATGACTTATTGAAACTATCCCAAAAATTCACGTTTTATTTTGAATTTTTAAAACAAATTTGCATACAGACCGTTTAATTCGGCTTTCTAATAATTTATGAATAATTCACGAATTAACTAACTAAGACAACAAGGTCGTATTCATATTCGTCATGTCTTTGATCCTGAGCCCTCCCTTCCTATTTCTATAGGCCACCTTCCATTGCATCAGCAGTGTCTCTCGCTAGGGTTATACCTCCCTTCCGAAAGAATGCTCTTCTCAAGGCTTCAATAGGTTCTATGGCCTTATCTCGGAGCCTCCTACACTGAGAAGTAGTAGAAGAGAAGGTTCGAAAGCACCTATCTCCAATTTTTGTTGCTTCTTTTACAGATTATGTTAGCAACGAGCGCACAAACTAAACAAAATCAATTGGCAATCACGACAAAGAAGTAAATCCAAAATTGCACGACAGAGAATTAACACACAGATTTACGTGGAAACCCTTTGCAGGGAAAAAAATCACGGGCGAAAGAGGAGAGATTTCACTATGTAGAAAAGAGGGAATACAAGAGTTCGTGATGATACAATCGCTCGATCTCTCTAGGACGAACAAAAGGAAAAATTAGGGTTTTCTCCTTAGCGGATCGGATCCGTACCGAGCCCTTCGCTTCCACCACAGACATCCGCAAAATTTCTAGTCGCACCGCGAAGCCATCGGCGAACCTGAATCATAATATCGAAGCGATTCTGATTTTGAGTCACATCTAACAGATTACAATTTCTTTTTTTGTTTGTGTGTTATGATATTTTACAAGATTGTATGCTAGACGTATATCCAAAAAGATTATTTATTTAGTAACTTCAGTTGAGGAAAGAGGGCTATTAAAGTATTAATAAAGTTTAGGATGTCTAATTTCTAAAATTGAAAATTTAATAGTTTGTTTACAAAAGAGCTTAAGTTGGATGGTTTCTGTTCGATTTTTTTCTTTGTTATTTAAGCATCTCACAATGTTTATAAATTATAATGAAATTGTCACTTTTTTAATGGTGATCGACTTTTAGCTGATAAATCAAAGAAATTTTATTGAAAATAAAATATAAAAATAAATTTTAATAGTTGGTACGATATTTTAAAATAGTTGTTTATCTATCATACAAACTAATAATTCTTGAGTTCCTTTTTATGACGTGTCGAGCAACCGTCGCCTCTTCTCGGTTCCCTCCCTCCCCTCCCCCCCCACCCCCTCGCTCCACGTGTCGAGCCACCATTCACTTTCTCCTTGGTCTACTATTGCCGATGCCCTTCTCTCCCGCTCTTCTCCTCCGTTGGATCTTGGAAGCGGGTTCTGTGGTCACGTGCAGAGTTGGTGCTCTCTCTCTTCCTTCTTCTCCGTCTCTCCTCTCTCTCTCTCTCCTCTCCTCTCCTCCGTCCGATCTTGCAAGGGGGTTTTCCCATCGTTACGTGTCGCCCTGAGGATTTCCCCTTCTGTGCCCCGTCCGATCTTGCAAGGGCTAGGTTCGGTGTGTGGAAGGAAGAGATCTTTGGAGATCTGCGGGTATGTGCTACCCATGCCTGGCTCCTGTGCGCCTCTCTGTATGTACCCTTCTCTATCCGTCTCCTCCGTCCGATCTTCGAAGGGGTAGGTTCGGTGTGTGCAATGGACGGATCCGTGGAGATCCTTGCTCCTGTTCGTCTCGCCTTTGTTTCCTCAGCAGGAGGATTGGTGTTCATGGTTTACTAGTGTAGTTAACCGTGCGATGCGACAGATAAATATTATTAAAAAAATATTTTTATATTTTTTATTATTATAATATAAATACAGAAGTAAAAGATTATATAAAATAATTTAAAACACTGTTTTAAAACATCTTTTTCAATATATATAAAAAAATTATTTTTAATCCTAACATAAGAACCTATAGCACCAATCAGAGTAAAAGATTAATCTATTCGGGATTAAAATTTAAGGCATATGTGGGAATGTAATAAAATTTAGAAAGAGAGGGAGAGAGAGAGAGAGCTCACGTTCTATGAGTTACGGCAGTGTAGAGTTTCGATGAGATCGAGAGTAAAAAATTTTAACCTTGGAGGAGGAGAAGGAGGATGAGGGCAAGAAGGCTTGGAGGTTCTTCACGGCGGGAAGGAAGAAGTAAGAATCGAGGGTGGAGGGGTCGAGGAAGAGGGCTTTGTTGCCGACGGAGATGGCGAAGAGGGAGGTGGTGGCGTAGAGAGAGAGAGAGAGAGAGAGAGAGAGAGAGAGAGAGAGAGAGAGAGGAGAAGAACTCAAAAATAGGGAGAGTGAGAGAGGAGAGAATGATGTTGGTCATAGTATAAGAGTTTTTGTGGTTGGGTGTGAATCGTGTAGAATTTGATTTTAGGTGTATAAGTGATTCATTAGGTTTGGAGTTCATAATTAATTCATTGGGGGGTGGGAATGGAAAGAGTCCACAATTAATTCATTGGGAGTTTGGGAATAAAAAGAGTCTACAATTAATTTATTAAGAGTTTGGAATAAGAAAAATTAGAAAATTCTCAATTGTATAAATGAAGAAAATAATTACACGTGGCAAAAAAATAAGAGAAATCATATATAGGTATAGATGGTTCGTTGCCCTTCTTCCTCCGAAGCCCAGATCTGATCGTACGAGGTCCAGATTCGCCTCCATGTGGGTGCCTCCTGCCGATCCTGCAGCTCCCGCTGCCTGCGGAAGGTGGTTTCCTGCCCTCCTCTCGCGCTTCATGTGCCCTGTACAAGGGTGTCAGGTAATTGTCAATGAGCTTCTATTCTCTTTTTCCTGTACTTTGCCTCCTTCTCCTCTTCTTCTCTCGGCCAGCCCGGCGTCGAGGTGTTCCCCGTTGGTGTGGCCTGTTTACCCTCGGCAATGATTGGAGGCTACTACTCTATCCTCTCATTTTGCCTGCATCATCTCCATCTTCCTCTTTGTATGCTGTTCTCTATAAAGGTGACTACCTCCATCTCCATGGAGGGAAGCATTGCACCGTCTCTTAGCTCTTCTCTGATTGGTGCGAAGGGGTTCCCTCTGAGTATTTTTGCATTCCTGCTGTTGGATTGCTGGATTCCTGCCTAGTGGAGAGGAGTTGGCTTTTATTACTTTTGCATTGGTATTGTGGGATTTCTCGGCTGCTCCCCTGTGTTTGTCCGTTTACTTCCTCTGGTTGGTATCTTACCTCCCTTCCTTTTATATATGTTTATACTGTCTCTTGGGGCATACCGATAAGAAAAAAAATAACTTCTCTGCATGGTATTTCAGTTTTTACTATTTTCGTAAATGGTTGAATATAGGTAAATATATATATGTATGTGTTTCATGTATTGCTAATACCAAGATCCAAGAGAATTTAATTAAAAGAAGAACAACTTTTATGTATCTTTATGCTCTCTGTTAAGGTATGCACATTTAAAAAAAAAAACCCTCAGGAATACTGGGAGATTGCACAATGTATGCATGTTTTACTCTCCTAACCTGTAAATGAGCACCTCTATTTCACTTCTTAATGTGTGTAAATGAAATTTCTAAAATATAATTGTAATCTTCCATCTTTCCTTACTTCTTTCCTTTGCCAGTTTTTTACCCCAGCCACCATTCTTCCAATGGCCATTGTTCAACTCTCTTATCTTAAATTACTTGAGGAAATAAGTGATCAACTAGGGATCGAAACTCCTCAATGTGAGGTGAATTTGGCCGGCGAGGGGTGGTTCGTTGCCTACATAGAATTGGAAGTCGTGCGTCCCGGCTCAATTGTCGAAACCCTGCGCTCTTGGGGTGGGCCATCTCCTGATATGCAAGAAGCAAAGGAAGAAGCCGCCGGTTCCGCTATACGAAAAATGAAGTGTGAATTTGGATTGGAGATTAAAGATGTCAATTATGAGGACTATATGTTGTATAGGAATATGTACGATCAAGTGACCCTCCAGTATGCTAATCTCTTGAGCAACTTCAATAACCTAGAGCGTGAATACAACGTGCTAAAAGATTGTTATCCCTCTACTCTTTCTCAGAATGCGGAGTTCGTAGTCGAATGAGTAAAAATGCGGAATACAATCGATGAGTGTCGTGCCACCATCAACCATCTCCGTCGGGGTTGTTCTGTTTCTACAGCAGATCCATCTGAAGAAAGCTCCACTTCTTAAGTGGTGTTTCTTTTCTTTTCTCTTTTAAGTTGGTTTTAGGTTTTATGAAAAATAAAATGTAATGTGACTACTAAAGTTTTGTGGCCATATTTTGGGTTTTAGGTTTGATGGAAATTTGTAATATGACTACTAAAGTTCTATGGCCATGTTTTGGGTTCTAGGTTTGATGGGAATTTGTATTTTGGGTTTTAGGTTTGATGGAAATTTGTAATATGACTACTAAAGTTCTGTCACCTATGTGGGGTTATATGGGTTCCTTCTTCTTCCCTTTGTATTATGCTAAGAACGAGCCGATAAATATTTTGGATAGTGCTTAAATTTGGGTTTCCCAAACTTCTACTTGCATTGTTTTTATGTATTTTCTTATGATAGTTACTTGCTATGATGATTTCTCTCTTTGATATGGTCTTCTGATACTTACTGATTATGTTGGAAGTCGGATTCTTGGTTATGCCATTCTTGATGGAAGTGTGGGAAGTTTCTTCCTTAGTTGGTATACTTTGGACGGCTTATGCAGGAAACTTTTGTTCTTTAGTGGATAGTGGGTATACTTTGGATGGCCTACTTTGCGGGCAACCAGTTGCCCAACTTTTCCCTACAATGTATACTTTCGGTTTGCGCTTTGCGCTCAGTTTGGCCAATGTTGCGAAACAAATGGTGGCTTTTGAATAGGGGGAAAATCCAAATGGTGGCTTTTGAATAAGGAGAAAATCTGAGCAAATTATTTATGTTTTCTTCTTTATTGATAGGATAGTTGTCGTTTCTCTCTTTATTTATTTTCTACGCTCCTTAAAGTTATGGTTTGCCTTTACTTCCATCTTCGATTTAGATTACCAAAATACATATGCTTTGTTTTTAGTTCCGTCTTCCATTTGCCTACACTAAGAAGTGAAATAGAGCTTTCAGTTCCATCTTTGATTTAGATTACCAAAATATATATGGTTTGCTTTTACGTTCATCTTTCATCTGCCTACGCTAAATTTTCATTTAACATTCTTGAGGTGTCTTTTTTTAAATGTGCATACCTTAACAAAGAGCATAAAGATACATGAAAGTTGTTCTTCTTTTAATTACCTTCTCTTGAATCTTGGTATTTTCTGAAATGTACTTTCAAGTTCCCTAATTCTGAGGCAATGATCATATACAGATGTATGTTGCATTCTCTTATGTGAGATGACTTTTTTTTACCCAAATGTTCCATGTTTGATTCAATCTCCGAGTATTCCTGGGGGGTCTTTTTTAAAATGTGCATATCTTAACAGAGAGCATAAAGATACATGAAAGTTGTTCTTCTTTTAATTACCTTCTCTTGGATCTTGGTATTTTTTGAAATGTGCACGCACTATAAAGTGAAATAGATACACATGTATGTTTCGTCCTCTTATCCATAGTTGTGAACAGATGTGAGATGATTTCCTTTTACCAAAATGTCCCATGTTTGATTTGCACACATTAAAAGGTGAAATAGAGGTGCTAATTTACAGATTAGAGGTGAGCAAAACATGCATACATTTTGCAATCTTCAAGTATGCCCGAGGGGTCTTTTTCTAAATATGAAGTGAAATAGAGGTGCTCATTTACAGATTAGAAGTTTGGAAAACATGCATATATTTTGCAATCTCCAAGCATGCCTCAAGGGTTTTTTTTTAAATGTACATACTTTAACAGAGAACATGAAGATACATGAAAATCAAACATGGAACATTTTGGTAACCCGGCCACTGCAACACCCTCTTTGCAGGTTAGGAGTGAGTAAAACGTGCATACATCGTGCAATCTCCGAGTATTGCTGAGGGGTTCTGTCCTCACCTCTCCTCCGTCCGATCTTGCAAGGGGGTTTTTTTCATGATGACGTGTTGCCCTGTGGATTTCGCTTTCTGTGCGCCCTCCGATCTTGCAGGGTGTCCCAATGGCCTTTGGCAACCACCTGCTGCTTGCAAAATAATGGTGAATGAGAAAAAAATGATTCCATTTTTCTATTCTTTCTTTTGATTGGGTAGAAAATTTATCTGAGCCTCACATTTTTACTTGATTTTTTTTTTATTCTCTTTTTTTAAATTCCTTGGATTTATACTCAGTTATAGATTGAGTGAGTACTAATGATTCGAAAGTTTTCCTAATTCGAAACGTGGTTTCTATTTTCGTACATGGTACTTTTTATTTGAACCTTCAATTTATAAAGTAGTCTTAAAAGAAGGGTGGCATTTTTGTCTTATACAAAAGTTGTCTCGAGGTATGATTCAGAGATCTCGAGGTATGATTCAGAGGTATGAACTTATAGAAAAGTGGTCTTGAGGTATGATTCAGAGATCTCTTAACTTGCATTTTTAAGGTTTGTGTTACAGACATGATTCAAAGGTTTGTTCTAAAATCTAAATATTATACATGTATTATTTCTCGGGTCGATCAAAAAAATTATTGATGTGTTGGTATTTTACTCTTTTGTTTTGCTCATTGTGTTTTAGGTTTGCACTTGAATCAGTATACTGAGTCTAAACAAAAAAGGGGAGGTTTCCTTTGAAATTTTTGATTACCGTAAATATTAGACAATATATATATACATATATACATATATATATATACATATATACATATATACATATATACATATATATACATATATACATATATATACATATATACATATATACATATATATACATATATATATATATATATATATATATATATATATATATATATATATATATATATATATATATATATATATATATATATGTATATATATATATATATATGTATATATATGTATATATATATATATATATATATATATATATATATATATATATATATATATATATATATATATATATATATATATATATATATATATATACATATATATACATATATATATATATATATACATATATATATATATATATATATATATATATATATATATATATATATATATATATATATATATACATATATACATATATATATATGTATATATATATATATGTATATATATATGTATATATATATGTATATATATATATATATATATATATATATATATATATATATATATATATATATATATATATATATATATATATATATATTTATTTTTTTTTTTTTTTTTTTTTTTTTTTTTTTTTTTTTTTTTTTTTTTTTGGTTTGCGGGAAAATTAATCTGTTCTCTTTTCCTATTTTACTTATAGGTTCATGGTTGGTTTGCATGGTGTGCTCCCCGGATGCTTCTCTTTCTATCTCTAAGTCATCTCTTTGTTTAAATCACGAGATTGCTTCCATATAAAAATAGAGAAACTGTGGTGGGCGAACAGGTAACGAATCATAGTATGTATAAATTTTCATTAACACTGTATGATAATATTTGTAAACATTAAGTCATCTCTTTGTTTTTAATTCTGCGATTGTTTCATAACATAAAACAAATTTTGATTTCTTTTTTTCTTTAGGGAACTGTACTTTCTCTTTCTTTGCTTAAAAATCTTATATTTGTAGCCTTCTATATTTATTTGCTAATTAGTTGAATAGCAAAATCAGTTCTGGGCTTTCGTTTTCCCTCAAAATCTGCAACAAACGGGAACATAATTTTTTTATAAAAATATGATTTTCTAAGAATAAATATTAATTTTTTTAGGGTAATTTTACAACAAATCAAGCATACTCTTAGAACCGTTTAGTTATGATTAGTTAATTTTCGTTGTTAATTTTTGCATTAATCAGAGCAGTAATTAAGGATCTAATTGTCCAAAAAACGAAGAGCAAATACTAGCACTATAAATATGTTACACCCCGGACGATCCGCAATCGCCGGGGATGAAATTACTCTGAGGCGATATGGCGGTGAGGATGATGGGTTGATCCGTGAGCTGATCTAGGATCGAATTGGGGTAATCGTCGGTAGAATTTGGGAAGAGGGAGGAGATTGGGGAAGAGATGAGCTTGGGATTGGTAAGAAGAGAGAGAAAGAGAGAGAAAGAGAGGGAAAAGTGGGAAATGAATATATTCTTCTCGTTAATTCTGTTTCTTTACAACTTGTTATTTATACTAGTTAAGCCAAGTACTGTATAGCTATTACTAAGTATTACAAGGATTCAATTGTAATGTTGTAATATTGTAATGGACCTCGGGCTTCTCCAAGCTTCTCTGGGCTTCCGTGGGCTTCTCTGGGCGTCCTCCAAGCTTCGAGTTGGTTCCACTCCAAATCCACTTGCAGCCCACGTTCCTTGATCCAGTACTGTTCCCCAAAATATCTCCCCAGCTGTATCCCACCGCCTCATCAATGCTCCTCAGACTCGTACGGTTCCAGATGCTTCTCGCCCCTTCTCAGCTTGCTTCCCAAGCTACCTCTACCAAGTTAGTGTCTATCTTCCCATTCCTCTCTTTCTTCTCCACCAGCTCTCCTTCTTCCCTCCACTGAGTGATCCCTTTAATCTATACTAGACATTTATGTTGAGATGTGTAACACTCCCTCCCACTTCAAACGATCCTTGTCCTCAAGGATCGAAACCCGGAAATCTTTTCTTTAGCTCCCAATACTCTTCCCAAGTAGCCTCTTCAGGGTTCATGTTACTCCAACTTACCAGTACCTCAGTGATGGCTCGTTTACCCTTGGGAACTAGTCTCCGACCCAGGATTTGCTCAGGTTGGGCTAGTAACTGGCCTTCCTGCCCCGTCGCTGGCCCCACCGCAGACAACTGCTCTGGTTTCGGAACACCCCGCTTGAGTTGTGACACATGAAAAACAGGATGCACTCTTGATCCTTCTGGTAAGTCAAGTCTGTAAGCTACCGAGCCAATCTTCTCCAGAATCTGGTAAGGGCCAAAATATCTCGAGCTGAGCTTCATGCATCTCCTCACTACTACACTCTTTTGTCGATAAGGCTGGAGTTTGAGATACACCATCTCGCCCACTTGGTAACTTTTATCCACCCTCTTTTTATCTGCATTTTGTTTCATCCTGTTTTGTGCTTCCTGTAGCCTCTCTCTTAGGACTTGTATCATCTGGTCTCTCTCTATTTTCCACTCCCGAACTGAAGGATGTAGGTCTTCCTTTAAATTGACCATAAAATTTGTGGGTGGGGCATACCCGTATAAGGCTTGGAATGGGGATATGCCTAAGGTGGAATGATATGTGGTATTGTACCACCATTCTGCTAGGGATAGCCATTTGTGCCATTTACGGGGATGCTGAGAACACATACAACGTAGATAAGTTTCGAGGCACCGGTTAACCCTTTCGGTCTGTCCATCTGATTGTGGATGATAAGCTGTACTCATCTGTAGCTTAACCCCCATTAGTTTGAATAGATCTCGCCAGAATTGGCTTGTGAAGACTTTGTCTCTGTCAGAGATTATGCCCTCTGGTAGTCCATGTAATTTATATACTAAGTTGAAAAAGAGTTTAGCCACCTCCTGAGCCGTATAAGGATGAACAAGAGAACCAAAGTGAGCATATTTGGTGAATTTGTCCACCACCACCAAGATAGTGTTCTTTCCTTCAGATAGGGGTAGAGCTTCAATAAAGTCCATACTAACCAAACACCAAGCCTGTAGAGGAATAGGTATTGGCTGTAGTAGTCCTGCGTATGGAGTTCCATCTGTTTTATTTTTTATACACACCTCACAAGACTTCACTGTTTTCTCCACATCACCTTTCATTCCAGGCCAATAGAAAGACTGTTTAATTCTTTTATATGTGTTATCAACACCAGAGTGTCCACCCAAAGCTGAAGCATGCAATTGACTGATCACTTCCCTTCTCAGATTTCCATTATTACCCAAGTATAGTCTCCCCTGATATCTCAAGATGCCATGGTGATAGGAATAGTCAGGTTGTGATTTAGGTTGCAGTAGCATGGCTGTAATGACTGATTGTAGTTTAGTATCCCCATCATAGCTGGTAGTTACTTCACTTGCCCAGGTAGGCACAGCTGCGGTTATTGCCAATACTTGCCCTTCCTCCAATCCCCTTCTGGAAAGAGCATCAGCTGCTAGGTTCTCCTTGCCTTTCCTATAGCTGATACTGTACTCTAATCCCATAAGCTTTAACATGCCCTTCTGCTGTATAGATGTTGTAATTCTCTGTTCTAGCAGGAACTTTAGACTTTCATGATCAGTCTTGATTATGAAAGCTTTGGGACTTAAGTAGTGTTTCCATTTAGCAACAGCTAATAGGATAGCTAGAAATTCTTTCTCATAAGTTGATAATCCCATGTTTTTTGAGCTTATTGACTTACTTAGATAGGCCAAGGGTTTTCCTTCCTGAGATAAAACAGCCCCAATACCTAGAGCACATGCATCCACTTCTATGGTGAAAGTTTTATCATAATCTGGCATAGCTAACACAGGTGCTGTAGTCATTATCTTCTTAAGCTTCTCAAAAGCTTCTTGGGCACTTTCATTCCAGACAAAATTGTTGGTTTTAAGTAGCTCAGTGAGTGGCTTGCTCAACCCCCCATACCCCTTAATAAATTTTCTGTAATAGCCTGTGAGGCCTAAGAACCCTCTTAATCCTTTGATATTAGTAGGTTTGGGCCAACTTACCATAGCTGAGATTTTCTCTGGGTCAGTAGCTACCCCTTCTCTAGTGATAATATGGCCCAAGTATTCTACTTGTGTTTGCCCAAAAAAACACTTAGTCCTCTTAGCATATAACTGATGATCTCTCAGTAGATCCAATACTGTTCTTAGATGCTCAATGTGTTCCTCTAAACTGGAGCTGTAGATTAAGATGTCATCAAAAAATACTAGTACAAACCTTCTGAGGTAGGGTTGGAAGATGTTGTTCATTAGAGCTTGGAATATAGCTGGAGCATTAGTCAAGCCAAAGGGCATGACCAAGAACTCATAATGCCCTGCATGAGTTCTAAATGCAGTCTTGTGAATATCTTCCTCCTTCATTCTGATTTGATGGTATCCTGATCTTAGATCAATCTTAGAAAAGAATTTGGAACCTCCCAGTTCATCCAGTAAGTCATCAATGATTGGTATTGGGAATTTGTCTTTGATAGTATCCTTATTAAGTTGCCTGTAATCTATACACATTCTCCAGGTGTGATCTTTTTTTTTGACTAACAACACTGGAGAAGCATAAGGACTGTGGCTGTTCTGTATGACTGAGTTTCTAAGCATATCTGCTACTTGCTTTTCAATTTCCCCTTTCTGTTCATGGCTATGTCTGTATGGTGTGATGTTAACTGGATTGGAGCCTGATTGCAATGGAATCTTATGGTCATGGCTTCTCCTTGGAGGTAGACCTTTAGGTTCCTGAAAAATCTGAGCATACAATCCCAGTAATTCATTAATCTCTGAGGGTACCTGTTCAACTTCGTTATGTTTTTCATTCATCAAGTGCCCAATAGCACAGCAGTGACCTTGTAACCCTGCCTTGTACCATTGCTTTACCCCAATAGCTTTGAGATTTGCACCCTCCACTATTCCCTTCACTGTTATGGGTCTGCCTTCTTTATTGAAGGTCACTGAGTGATTGCAATAATCAAATGTGACCTTCCCATACTTCTTAAGCCAGTCAATTCCCAAGATCACACTAGATCCATCCAGTCTAATGGCTCTTAAATCTGTTTGATAGTTCTCTCCATGCATTTTCCACTTAAAGTCTGGGCACTTAAGTTTGCTCAATACTTTGTGCCCATTAGCAACAGTCACAATGAGGGGAGTTGTAGCAGTAATCTCTGCTTTAATCTCTTTAGCTATTTGGAAATCAATGAAACTATGGGTACTTCCTGTATCAATCAGTATAACTAAAGATTTATTTCCACTTTCTCCTTGAACTTTAATTGTTTCTTGTAAGATCTCCCCATTCAATGCATGCACAGATATTCCCAACTCCTCAGGTACTTTGTCTTCCAATATGTCTTCTTCTTCCACAATTTCTTCCTGTAACAAAGTCTCATCACAGACCTCTTCCACCTCTGGTTCTCCTTCCATCTGGTTAACCGTCTTATTCTGGCACTGATGGCCTGGCTGGTACTTATCCTCACACTTGTAGCACAGCCCAGCTGCTCTTCTCTGCTCAAACACCTGTCGATTAATTCCGGGTTGCCTATCAGGATTTTTATTACCAGCCCATTTGTTGTTATTAACTTGTCCATAACCCAACTTGGGTGTAAAGGTTCTAGTGCTTGAATAGCCTTGTGTTTGATTACCCATTACTGGTTTACTAAACACCCTTGATTTTCTCCATAGCATAGCCAAAGCTTGCTCATGGAGCTTAGCTTGCTCATAAACTTCTTCCAGGGTGTGAGGATTAGACAGGTCAATAAATGGCACTAGCTCCTCTTTAAGACCACTTATATAACTCTGTATAAAATGATCTTCATTTAATGTTGGGTTGAGATACATCATCCTCATTCTCAATTCTTCAAACCTTTCTTGATACTTCTCTACAGTTGAAGTTTGTACCAACTTGTTAAAGTCTCTCACCAATTTCTTCATTGTAGATCCATCGAATCTCCTACATATAGCCTCAGCCAATTCCTCCCAACTTATATTAGGTTTATCCAATAAGTAACCTTCCTTCCACCTATGTGCCCTTCCAGAAAAATGTAACGTAGATACTTCAACCCATTGTTCTTCAGGAATTTGGTAGAGCTTGAAATACTGCTCACTTTTACTTATCCATTCTCTTGGTTCTTCTCCATCAAAAATTGGATAATCTATCCTTGGGTGAGGAAAATGATATTGGTTTCTTTGTCCCATGCCCCCATGATTACCTTCATGACTCCATGGAGGATTAGGTAGTATTCCTTTACCTTTATCTTCTCTGGCAGTGGTTCTAGTACTACTCTGGGTGTAGTAATCACATGTTGGCCTATTCTCCTTTATTGGTGGTGTTGAATGAGAAGGGGGGTTAGTGACAGAGGATTGGGTGCTCAACAATTTCAACAATTGTTCATGCCTTTGTTGACCCTCCTTCTGCAACTCATCTAACTGTTGCCCCATAACTCCCAATTTCCGATTATAATCTGATTCAAATTGCTGGAATTTGGATTCTAACAATTGATTACAATCAAAGGTAAGATTCTGCATCTTTTCTTCAACTGCTTTGATATGTTCATTCATATCTTTAAGCCTTGTACCCTCAGCCATGTCTTCAAGATATATATCCTCACAATTATATTTAAATTTGGAACTCTTCTTCTTCCCTATCTTGAACTGAGTATTGCTAGCTTGCTATTGAATTGAGGGAATGCTTTCTTCTAGATAATCCCACTACTTGCAATATCTAAATGGATTTGGTTAAGCTATTACCTCACGCTGATGCCTTCTTGTTGAGAATACAGATTCCAGATGAGATCCGCTACTCTGGGAATCAAAGTTGCCTTCCAGGAATAGAGCAATTCCTCGCAATTGCTCTTGGATCTAAATTGCCTTCAGAAATAAGAACAGATCCTTGCGATTGCTCTTGGATCTAAGTTGCCTTCAGAAATAAGAACAGATCCTTGCGATTGCTCTTGGATCTAAGTTGCCTTCAGAAATAAGAACAGATCCTTGCGATCGCTCCTGGATCTACTTGTGTATGACAGTTGTTGCTTCGATCTGTTGTTGCTTATCGATTTGTTGCCTCGATCTAGTGTTGCTTGTTGCCTCGATCTTCAGCGATGCAGTTCTTCACGATCCCTGGGATCGCAACTGCTCTGATACCACTTTGTTACACCCCGGACGATCCGCAATCGCCGGGGATGAAATTACTCTGAGGCGATATGGCGGTGAGGATGATGGGTTGATCCGTGAGCCGATCTAGGATCGAATTGGGGTAATCGTCGGTAGAATTTGGGAAGAGGGAGGAGATTGGGGAAGAGATGAGCTTGGGATTGGTAAGAAGAGAGAGAAAGAGAGAGAAAGAGAGGGAAAAGTGGGAAATGAATATATTCTTCTCGTTAATTCTGTTTCTTTACAACTTGTTATTTATACTAGTTAAGCCAAGTACTGTATAGCTATTACTAAGTATTACAAGGATTCAATTGTAATGTTGTAATATTGTAATGGACCTCGGGCTTCTCCAAGCATCTCTGGGCTTCCGTGGGCTTCTCTGGGCGTCCTCCAAGCTTCGAGTTGGTTCCACTCCAAATCCACTTGCAGCCCACGTTCCTTGATCCAGTACTGTTCCCCAAAATATCTCCCCAGCTGTATCCCACCGCCTCATCAATGCTCCTCAGACTCGTACGGTTCCAGATGCTTCTCGCCCCTTCTCAGCTTGCTTCCCAAGCTACCTCTACCAAGTTAGTGTCTATCTTCCCATTCCTCTCTTTCTTCTCCACCAGCTCTCCTTCTTCCCTCCACTGAGTGATCCCTTTAATCTATACTAGACATTTATGTTGAGATGTGTAACAAAATATAAATAAGTTTACAACCAATCCACTTTTGGGTTGTAATTTTACAATTTGGCTGGGTGCAGTCAAAAATTTTCCTCCCAGTTTTTTAATCGCATTTTCTTATTTTTTAAAATATTAAAATATTTAGAAAATTATATTAATTTTAAAATTTTCAGCCTTTTTTATTTGAGCTGTACATTCCAAATAGGATGTATATCCTACACTTCGAAGTGACGAGTGGATTTCATTTGGAATATACATTTAGTGTTTTTCTATTATATAACATAAAATTAATTCGGGTTCAGATCGGATATAATTAAAATCCATATCTAAATTCAAATCCGTAGAATTTTTATTTTTTATATCCATATTCGAAGCCATATCTATTTAATAACAAATAAATCTATTTCGTTCAAAGGTTTGGATAAAATTTCGAATATCCGTACTCGGATAAAATTTTGAATATCCGTATCCATTAGCATCCCTATTAAAAAATTTCGAATATCCGTATCCGTTCGGATAAAATTTCGAATATCCGGGTACCCATTGGCATCCCTAGTTATAGGATCCATTATCTTTCTGTCATCTGCTCCCTTCTGCTCCCTCCCCATTGGTGCCAACTTCAGACGAAGATGACAGACGACGACCCCCGTTAGAAAAACATATTTAAAAGGATAAATGAGTCATTTTACAAAATTAACGACTATTTTTACCGGTAAACAAACAGTGAGTCATTTTACAAAATTAACGAGTATTTTTACCGGTAAACAAACAGAACTTGAAATTTTAATAGTAGATTTCGATCACACTTACCTTTTGAGGAGTGAATATATATTTAGGTCGAGTACTTTTGAGGAGTACTTAAGCACCTGCCCCTATAAATAAATATGATAGTGAATGGCCCACAAGAGAAACAAAATTCAACAAAGAACTTACACTAATAGCCTAATAATGTAAGTTCTCAAACTAGAATACAGTGTAGGAAGGGCACGTAGAATCATAAAACCAAGCTATTCATTCTATAACCTATGGAACTGAAGCATTGCAATACAAAAATTTTTAGAATAAAAGTTTCTAAACCTGATCTGATGAGTTGTTCGGTTCTTCCTAACCATCACAACCACCATCAGAATCAAAGTACCAAAGAAAGAGAGAGAGAGAGAGTTCTTCACATTCTACAAGGAAGCAGCAATGCTGCAAATTCCTTCACCTGCCAACAACCTATTCTCTTTCTTTCCCAGGAACCCAGCCAAAAAAAAAAAAAAAAAAAAAAAAAAAAAAAAAAAAAAAAAAATTAATGAATGAATCTTGATGGCACCATTAAATGTACACATCTGCCAAAGTTTTTTTTTTTTTTTAAAAAAAAAAAAGAAAAAAACCTAGTCAATTTGTGCTGCTGCTCCTTTCGACATCATCTCATATTGCAGCACTGAGGTCTCCCAGCCAGCAACTTATCCCACATGCATATCATCTGCAGCGGAGATTGGTAGTGCGCTGTGTAGTAATCATCTATGCAGCCGAATTGGCAAAACTTGCCGCTGTGGACGTACTCCACGGCTCTTGAGCTGTTGAACTGCTCCACCCACATGCCCATGCTCACATCTTCCATCTTAAACAGCTGCATTATACGCCACTTTCATAGTCAACTTCCAATTACGAGTGGTCTATCTGACCACTTAACTAGAAGGCTAATGAAAAGTCCATTTTTCACATATTTTGAATGGTTAATGTTTTTTGAGAAAATTTAAGAAAATTGAGTAGTTGTAGACAGCAATAACATGTGATGCTCTTAGCAGTTCATTAGCTAATAAAAAGGCGCCCTTTTTTTTTTTTTTAAACTCCAAATGGATGCCAAGAAAACTAATTAGAAACTGACACGATTACAAACTGCTAGTGAAACTAAGAGTGATGGACTTTGCTGATTTTAACTTTTCCCGAGTGTAAGAAGCATGAAATGTAAGATATGCTTACTCTTAATTTATGTTTCTCAAATTCCGATACAATGAGGCGTGCGATGTCGGAGGATACAACATAGCCAGGACCATTTGCATAGGGTGGATAATCTTCTTCCGGCCATTCCTGAAAATAGGGAAGGCCAAATTAATCCAACAAGCAATAGTGGAAGCATTTATCTCAATAGACTCATAGCAGTTGTTATCATCAGAATGCTGAAATTAATTGGCATTAAATTGCAGTAACAACCAACTGAAAACACAAAAAGAAGGCCATATTAAATAGATAATTAAGTGAAATAACAAACTATAATAAAAGAGTTCTCTACCGAGATGCATTGCACATTTCAACAATCAATCTCTGAATAAAAAAAAATGGTAAATGCAGTATGCCAACACGGCGAGCTGAATGAGTACCTACATGCTACAGATCGGTATCGATGTGTTGCCACAAACATCTAGAATTGCAACAAAAACTTTGGCGTGAAATGGTAAAGAATAATAACTGAGACTCGACTGATAGGTGAGTAGAATAGTATTGGGGTACAGTGACATCAACTTGCTGGTCATCAAGCTTCCCATGAATCTGACATTAACTGCCTTTATTTAAATCTTAGTACTGGTCTTACCGGAAAATCTCACCTCGAATTAAATAAAGTTGACACATCAATGGTAAGAAAATGTCTCCCTTTTGCCCATGTGGAAAAAAGAATATATAATGGCGTTGAAGGATTGGATAACAAATAGGAAGCAATGTATAAATTATCGTTCATTCCATCCAACAGTTGAACATGGTTAATATGGGATTAAAAGTTCACGTGTTATATTGACTGAAAAGAAGCACAATGCTCAATCCCAAGCAGATAGCACTTTCACATGCCTACAAACTAACTAGAAGTACTATTTCACTTCAAGAAAATATAAATGATTATTTGATAATTTCAAAATTCATGCTGCCAGCCCAATGAGACAACTTCTTGAACACATATTGCAAATGCTTCAATCTATCCGATGGAACTGCTCGAACATCTTTTTACCTTCTAAGTCAACCAGGGAATGCAGTGGATATTATAGAGGAAGGACCAGTATACTCCAGTTTCTCACTGGGAATAGAGGCCTACTTGATGAACGGACCAGCAAGGTGTATTGGTATTCACGTAATAAATGCTGTCCTATGTCGAATTGCAGGCTAATAAATACATATCCATCAAATTACAGTAAAACACAAGAACTACATTAATTTATAGCATTACACTGACTGCAAAGCTTGGCACGCATGATTCAAATTTTAATTAACAAGCCATGAGGAGAAAGCAGAAAAGCACTTTCAATTAACAAAACAAGGCTTAAACCAATTGTGCATAAAATACATATGCAACTACAAATATGCAGCGGTCTTAAGTTGTTCCTCAAATGAAAATGTCAAACTGTGTGAAAGCTTATTAAAGAAAACCTTATTTTACCAGAACCCACAAATGATAGGTGTCTGAGAGCAGGGTAGACAAAACCATATCCTGTTACTGAGAAAGTTGTTTCTGTGACTTGAACTACAAAAACAAGGAGACGAATTTTTCGCAAGCTTTTAACCACTACATGACGCAAACAGCTCGTCGGAAAACATTGAAACAATAGAAATACTTGACGAAGTTCAATGCTTTGCTACTTTAAACAAATGCTCATGAATGAAAATAAAAAAATATAAAGCAGAAATTACTAGTAGAAATATCTAGAGAGGAGAGAAGCAGCAATTAACTAAATGCATCCAACCGAACTCCCTAAATTCATTCAGATTCGAGAGTTGCATACAACATTATAATCAGTTGATCTAGTGTCCCTATATATAATAAGCCACCTCTACAAGGAGAGATTGGAAACTTTAAACATTACATCTACAGGATATAGGTGGCACAGTTGAGGGCTCTTCACCCCTGAAATAGCATGATAATTATATCATTGAACTAGTATCACTACCACTACCCAACACTACATAATTGCGCAACAGAATGCCATGCGAACCTTGTTAGGATAACTCTAGACCAACATGATCTCTAAGTCGACCAATCAACTGCAATAAAAAAAAATCGGATGATATCCAGCTTTACTTTTTAAGTGGACCTTACAAAGTTATGCCTATTCCCATTCCAACCATGTATCACATCGAGGCATTATCCCATGTCCATATCCTTTGAAACCCATGGCACAACCAATCTGCCTAATACTTTAGACAGGAGTTCATTGCTCAAAATGGAAGGCCAACGCTAACAAAGTACATAAAACACAGAAAGAATGAAAGATCATCATAATAACATAGCAGAAATCTGGTAGCAAAACCAAATATCATAACCAGCAAACACAAACCACTTGTCATAAATCAGAACACTAATAGCTTGTTTGGCCCAGCATCTATTATTACAGCAGCCTTTCCAGCCAAACTAGACTGTTTGGCCTGGCAGCTTGAAGCGTGGTGGCGGCCCACAACTATATAAATATTCGGGTCTGCAAAAGCACCAACCTAGTGCTTTCCTCCCGCTCTACAGTACAGTAAAGGATCCAACCATGCAACCAGGCCAAACAATCCCAGATAAAAAAAAGAAGAAAAAACAAACTCAACGGAAGATTCATGTCAACACCCAATTAGGTGATAGCAAACACAATGTTGACGTCCATTATCTGATGCATATGACTGAAGAATAGTAAATAAAACCTTGTAACCAAATGACAAGAAAAAAATATATAATTTTTTTCTTCATTACCTCATACGTGACTGCCCATTTCCCTTCTCGCAATGGTTTGTGGTAGTAATTCATGTTTCCCACATACAAGCTTTTATCATTTGGTATTTTCCTGACTTCAGCCAACACTGCGTCAAGCCTAACAAAGGTATCATCATCGCACTTCATCACATACTGCGCAGAAACTGCAAGAGCCTGGGCGAATATAATTTTAAAAAACAGAAGATTTTTAACAAGAATATGATCAAAACTATTAAATGGAAAGTTTTCAAAGGCATCTCAATTCACTGATATAGCAGATTCTAGTATTGCATACCCCATACTCGCAAATGGCAACAGTCTTCAAAACAACAAGATCGTAGCTATCCAGAAAAGGCACGATAACAATATCACCAAAAAACAATGCCTCTTTCTTCAACTCCACATTCACTTCCTTTCGTCCATGCTGTTCAGAAACAAATCCCACATTTTGAATTCTTGATCACATAATAAATTAGTTAAATTGAAGCATTACAGATCTAGAATTTACCAGGGCAACAAAAAAACGAGCAACAATATTGGATGATTTTCTAACAGCTGACATCCATGATTTCCTAACAGCCATACGTTCTGCAAAGTGGTTCCCCGCCGATAATATGCCAATGAACATCTCAACAGGTCCATCAGGAAGAGGCGGGGCCTTCCATTCTGTGGACATCTCTAAATGCCTTTGCGGAGCGAAGCTAGGATGTGATGTGGGCAAAGAGCCGGCAAATATCGACTGAATTTCAAGGTCCCCATTCAACGACAAACCAGTAGCATCCTCCAGAACAAATCCCTGTCAATTGCACCCAAAAAAGACATAAGAATTGAAAAGTGCCAAAACCAAAAGAAGAAAAATTTACAACACAAGTAGGGATCTGAACGTGCAGCTCACCGTGCGGTAAGGGAAAGAAGTGACATGCCTTCCGTCGACATTGACATGGTAACCTTCCAAGCCAGCACTCAGAGTGAGAACAAAAAGTTTGTCTTCAAAGAAAGGATACGGCCAATCGATAGAAACCTTCTTCGTCCGACCGATCAAACGGTTCAACCACCACGTCGTCTTCGACTCCTCCGACCGGTCATCATCATCCCGAATCCATTTCTCACACTTAACTAGCCCATCAACTACATTGCAACCAACCAATGGCACACAAAATCAAGCTCCAAAAACAATGGTTATTTCCAAAATCGTTCTTAAATTAACGAAAGTAACGTCACTACACATTAGAAATGAAAGGACTTGACCGATTAAAATAACAAAACCAGTTGATAAGGGGTAACTCACTAGTCTCTTCATCAGCTCTGGATTTCCAACCCTCGCACCGGAGGGCGGAGCCCCACTGCATGCGGTAGCAAGTGTTCTGCTCGATCACCGGCTTGCCGCTCCAATCGCCCTTCAATCGGGGGTTGAAGTGGAGGATCCTCGGGGGATCCTCGCCGTCGACCGTCTTGAGCCCCTGCAGCTCCATCATGAACTGCGAAACCATGATCGCCTGATCCCCTTCCTTCAAAATCGTGATCTTGGGGTCGTATTCGGGGTGCGCCGGGTAGGGTTTCGCCACTAGCGTGAGGTGGGAGCCGAGGGTGAGGCCGCAGGGGAGCACCATCAGCATCCCCCGCTCCCGGAGCTCCGCCCCGGTCATGATGATCGAGTGGGGGCATTTCTCCTCCTCCGTCCGATTCGTCAACGCCGCCGACGAGGCAGGGGATGGTAGCGGGGAGGATCTCAGCTCCTCGAAGAGCTTCCGCCCCACATCCCACGCGTCCCGCGCCGTCCTGTGGAGCTCCGAGAAGGGGCCGCGCCCGGTGGCGTTTAGCTGCCGGAAATCGAGCCCGGAGACGATCCCGGCGCGGCGGCGCCGCCGCAGTAGATCGGGGAGCGGCGGCGGCGACGACGACGTGAGGAGCCGGTAGGACTGCTTCGAGGGGCGCACGGGCGCGGCCTCCTCGCTGCCGAGATGGAGGGCATGGGCCGCGCCGTCGCCACCGCCGCCTCCGACGAGGCCGTCGCCGGAGGCGGCACCGCCGCCGGCGCCGGGAACGGTGACGCGGTTGGAGACGAAGAGCTCGTAGAAGACGAGGAGGGTGACGTAGAGGAGGGCGAGGGCGAGGAGGGCGTGGAGGGATCGGTGGCGGCCGAGGGAGGCCGCCGCGTCGAGCTTGGATCGCTTCATCCCCTTCCTCTCTCTCTCTCCCCCACCCCCCAACCCCTCCGACCCCTCCGACCCCCAAATTCGAGAAATAAAGGAGAAGGGTTTGGACCGATCGATCTCCGCTCCCCTCCCCTCCCCTCCCCTCCCCTCCTACCTCCTCCGATCTCCAAAAATACTAACCCTAACCCTAACCCTAGAATTAGAGACGAATCGCAGGAGAGCAGAGGAAACGAAGTGAGACCGCGTCGGAGACTGGAGACGACAACAGAGAAGGCACAAAGAAAGAAAGAGAGAGGGAAGGGGGAAATAAAGCTGTTTGAGGTCGGGCCCTTTCTTATGCATAATAATAATAATAATATATATATTATTATTTGGGAAATGCTTGTACATTCAAATTTGGATATACATTATACACCCCATTCATTTTAGGATGGAATGAATTTTATCCATCACTTCAAAGTGACGGGTTAAAAGATCCCCACCCTTGGATGGGTGGGGTGTACCCTCTACACCTATTTTTGGGTGTAGAGATAGCATTGCCCTTATTATTTATTATTTATTTTAATTAAATTTATTATTAGAATATAATAAAAAACAGAAAAACAAATCCTTATCTTCTTTTCTATTTAGTTGTTTAAACAAGGGTGTTAAGGAATAATAAATAATAATAATAATAATAATAATATAGATATTTTTTTCATAATAATAAGAGATAATAATAAAATAAAAAAAAAATTGAAAATGGAGAATTAGGGAGGAAGTGGGGAGGAGAGCAGTAGGCACCTGGGAGGAACCGAAAAGCGTTACGCCGAGGGAGACGGCGACGCGGACTTCGGATTTCGGATTAATGCGGGGCGGTTGGTAGAGAACAGCCAATACAAAACTTTTTCTTCATCATATTTATAATAATAAAACCATTGGTAAAATAAAAATAATTCTACATTCTAAAATATAATGTATAATATATATCTCATTCATTATAAGATAAAAATATTTTTAGTAAATTTCATCCTATTTAGAATTAGAAAAACAATTTTTCTGAATTTTTTTAAAAAAATTTATGAATGAGTATTATTTTTATTTTTTAAAATTTTTATTTAAAAAATAAAAATTATAAAAAGGCTTTTTTCATAATTTTTCATATATATATTTTTGAATAACCAAGCACCTCGAGAAGCAACTAATTTGAACTTTTAGCTATGCGGAATTGTATAAACTTATTTAAATTATAAATTATTTTAATTTAACCTTTAAGAATTATTATTTTAATATATAGTCTTTCTATTTGTTAAATTTAATTAACTTGATGAGTTTTCGAATATAAAATTTAAGTTAATTACGTATTTTAATAAATTTATTGTTATATAAATTATATAAAATATATATTAATTAAACTTTTAAAGGTAAATGATTTGTTCAATTTTTGAAGTTAAATTATCATTGGAGGTTTGAAATCAAATAAATTAAAAAATTAAATAGTAAAATTAAAATTTTTAAATATTAGATAGTCAAATTAAAATTTATGATAGTTGAGAAAAAGTTTATATATGTTTACTGAAAATTTATCTAATCTTTAAATTTTTTATTTTACAGTTTAACATTTTATTTTCTTTGATTTTAACTATTTATTAGTTCGAAAAAATTATTGCATGCAACCAATAAATATGTGCAATCATACACGGCCCTTTATTGATCATTTATTTTGTCTAATTATTCAATATCTACCTAGTCGTAGTTTTTTTAATTAAGAATTAAACAAATTATTTGAAAGATCGAATAATAAAATCAGAAATTTTGAATGAATAGTCATTTCTAGCTAAAATAATAAGATTTTTTTTACATTATTTGAACTTAATCAATTTTATTATTTTTCTAATGTTATATAATTTAATAGAATTATTTTATATACATATCAAAAATATATATAAAGAAAGAAAATAGATTTTTTCTAGATGCCATGAATTGGATCGCCTGGATTAGATTTTCGATTGAATTCAAACCTAACATTCTAAACTTGGAGGCATGTCAAACTTAAATGTCAGATCTTTTTATTTATAGTAATGCTATTTATATATTGTATTTGAATTGTAATACTCTAAATTTTTAATTTTTTTCATATATTCAAAATATCCTTCTAAATTGATAAATTCTAAGATTTTAGAGATATTTGAAAAAAAAATTTAAAATCAATCAGCTTATTTTAGTCAATCAAAAATATACTAAATATTTTTATATTTTGAAGAATATATTAGATATTATTCCAACATAAACTTATATACCCATTAAAAAAAATTAGCTCCGGGAATTGTGATTATACATATACTTATATTAAATAAATAAAATTTTTATTTATTTTAAAAAATTCATCAGTTTTGCGTCTCCGCAAAAGTGGAACTTTTTTTTTTTGCTTTTATAAATTCAGTTCGAATTTTTAAAAAACTAATCAAAATATTTTTATTTTTTTTTTCTTTTTTTTTTTTGTTCTCTCATTTTTTTTTTCTCCGCTTGATATTCGTCTTTCTCATCTTCTGCTTCCACGGCTCGCCACCTCGCTCCCACGTCCCGCCACCCTCACCTCACGCGACGTCCAAGCCGCCGCTACCCTCGCCGCCGCCATGGATCTCGTCGAGATGCCGGCCCTCGATGTCACGCTCGCTCTTACCACACCCACACCCTCACGCCTACGAATATCTGATGGGCACAACGTTGCAAGCGTAGACGTGGGCACGCCGGGAGTGGTGTGCGGTTTCAAAGGGTGACGCTCCAGCGGGATCTATGGTGTTGGGTGTGTTAAGGGGTGAGGGAGAGTACAGGGAGAGTACGTGATAAAAAAAAAAAAAAAAAAAACAAAGAATAGAAAAAAAATAAGAATAATAAAAAATAAAAATAAAAAATATTTGTTTTTACAGGAAATGTCAAGAATCAGAGAAAAAGATAGAATTGCATTGTTAAGATGAAGTTGCACTGTTTCAAAAAAAAATTATATTATTTTAGATGAAAATTATACTATTTGAGACAAAAATTTGATATGAGAGTTACACTCTTTAGGCGAAACTTGCACTCTTTGGTCAAAAGTTATATTATTTCTCTTCCTACTCTTCTTTTCCCTCTGCTTCCTCGTGCTTTTTCTATCTCCATCTGGAGCCAACAACGCGTAGTCGAGATAGAGAAGAGCGCGATACTGTGAGAGAAGAGGGCCATAGAGGTGGAAACGTAGGCGAGGCAGGGTGGTCCTTGCCCGTGCCCGCGTACCCCCCCCCCCCCCCCCCCCCCGAGGGCGAAAGGAAAGACAGGTCGACTTCGCCTCCGCAACCCTCTTCTCCGGCGTCGTCGCGCTCTCCTCCACCTCAACCGCACGTCGTCGACTCCGAATGGGTGCAGAAAAAGCATTAGAAAGCAGAGGGGAATGAGGAGGAAAAATAGTGTAACTTTCGTCCAAAGAATGTAAATTTCGTTTAAAGAGTGTAATATTTATCTTAAAGAGTGCAACTATCTTCTAAAATAGTATAAAATTCTTATAAAATAGAGCAATTTCATCTTAACAGCGCAACTTTATTTTTTTCTTCATTCTTCTCTAATTCTTAACCTTTTCTGTAGAAAAAAAAGATTTTTTTTTATTTTTATTTTTTATTCTTCTTATTTTTTTCTACTATTTATATCTTTTTTCGCTATCACGCCCTGTCCCTCGTCCTTTATCATAGTCACCGTTCTTGCCACCGTCATGGATTTCGTCGAAGCACCACCCTTCAATGTCACGCTCGCCGTCATGGATTTCGTCGGAGCACCGCCCTTTGATGTCGCGCTCGCTCCTACCGTGCCTGCGCTTAATTGCAACGTAATGCCCATCAGATACGCGTGGGTGTAGGCACCGTAGGGTAGCGCTCCGGCGGGGTTCCATGGTGGCGACAAAGGTGGAGAGTCCTCGCCCACGCACCCTTCACGGGGTGGAGGCAAGACAGCCGCCTCCGCCTCCACCTTCGCCACCGCCACCGTCTTTTCCAACATCGTCGCGCTCTTCTCCACCTCTATCGCACGTCACCGGCCTAGGATGGGCACAGAAAAAGTACGAGAAAGCAAAGTGGAAGAAGGAGAAGGAGGAGAAAAAGTATAACTTTCGCCTAAAAAGTGTAACTTTCGTATCAGAAAGTAGAATTTTTGTTTTAAAAAGTGCAACTTTCATTTAAAACAGTGTAATTTTTTTTTGAAACAGTGCAATTTCATCTTAACAGTATAAGTTTATCTTAACCTTAATTTCTTATAAGAAAAAAACTAGTTTTTTATTTTTATTTTTTATTCTTCATTTTTTTTTTATTGTATTTTTTTTCGCTATCGCAACCTCTTCCTTGCCCTCTATCAGAGCCATCGCTCTCGCTGCCGCCATGGACCCCATCGGAGCATCGTCCCTCAAAGTCGTGCCCGTTTCAGCCATGCCCGCGCCCATGACGTTGTGCCCACCAGATACGCGTGAGCATGGCAGGAGCGGGCGAGGAATCGAGGGGCGGCACTCCGGTAGGGTCTATGGCAGCGAGGGTGGGTGGCATTGCATAGGAGCGAGGCGGCGAGCTCGGAAAGGATAAGAGAAGGAAGACGAACCTCGAGCGGAGAAAAAAGAACGAGAGAAAAAAAAAAAAAGAATATTTTAATTTGTTTCTTAAAAATCCGGGTCAAATATATAAAAATAAAAAAAGTGACCAACTTTTGCCAAAATGCAAAACCATAGAGTTTTTATACCTATTGACCATTAAATTGTAGCCCAGTAATATTTTTTATTTAAAAGATAGTTTTGTCCATAGGAGACTTGCGATACAACATAATTGGGAAGTTTAAAATTCTGTTCGCTTTTAATAGCATGTATTGTAATCAAATTTACAGCATATAAATTTAATTTCGGTAAAATCATATAGTATTTATCTAATCTATCTAATCTATAAACTATATTGAGTGAGCTATCAAATTTTTAAAATTTTGAATTTACTATTCAGTTTTTTAATTTTTTTTATTTAAGCCAGTCAACTATACTTTGACCTCAAAATTTAAATAAATTATTTATTTTTATAAATTTTTAAATTTATAGTTCTGAGAATTTTGTGCAATACACTAACTACCTACAAAAAAATCAAATAAATTAAAAAATTAAATAATAAAATTAAAATTTTTAAAGATTGAATAACCAACTTAAAGTTGTCCATAGTTCAAGTATATTATATATATATATATATATATATATATATATATATATATCTTAAAAAAAAAACCTTTATTTTGCAATATGTAAAGGATTCTAGATTTTGAATACCAGAATCATATTTTGTTCATTTAAATAGTATAATTTATACATTATACATTTTAAAAATTATGAAATTAATCTCGCGAATCATACATGCATACATGCCAAAGTATTCAGGGGGAGTTTTCAAAAATTTGAGCACTAAACCTTACAACCGAAACCGAAACCGAAAATTGAAAGCAAGCCCAAAATTGTTGGGTTTTAAAATTCCATAACTAAACTTGATTGAACTCAACAAAAATATCCAAACCCAAAACCGAACAAGAAACCCCGAATGCGAAAGTAATAATTATTCTCTACCAAATTTCAAAATATATCATGCTCAAAATCTAACTTGGAAAGTAAAAAAACAACTTTAATTTTTTTTTAAAAAAAAACTTTCAGTAATGAAATAGAATGCTATTAATAGTAAAAGAATTGTGTTTACTATCTATATTTTCAGTCCTTAGATGCCTAGGGTTTAATTGGGTAAATGGAATTGTAATGATCCAAGGACTAAAAAATTGTATAACAAACAATTTTTTTACTATCAATACTGTAGTAGGCAAACTATATATGCTTTTATGTTCGTGGATCGGGTCGAATCTGGATTGTTAATATACTATATTCATACCTATAGTGAATCGGTCTTTTTCGTTAATTTAATGAAGCAGAGAGGTTTAGTTATTATTGGCACAACTTTATAAAATGGGCAGAGATAACGTAAACGTGTTATTAACTTCAAGTCTCTAAGTTGCACATTCATTTCACAGTATAGTAATCAACATCGCCCTCTCACTCCTCTCTGCCTCTCTATCTTTTAGAGGAGGAACAGAACTTGTCAAAGGAGATCCTGAGTATGGGTGTGAGCCAACCCAAAACTTGAGGACGACAAGATGCTTCAAGGAGAAACGTAAGGAGGAAAAATGAAGCCTTCTCTTCCACGAGTTAGCTCACAAGGAAGAGAGATGAGTTGAGATTTTTGGAGTTCTAAGTTTTTGTACTCCAAAATGAGGATTTTTAGGGGTTCTAATAATTTTAGGGGCATATTTTAGTGTTCCTTTGTTGATTCAGGAGATCGAGACTCTCCCTGCTAGAAGAGAGTTCGACTGAGATGGGAAATATCACTGAAAATTGGTGATCTTTTTCTTATAGCTTCTCGATTATTTAGTGTGTTTTGTAGTTGACATTGCTTGTATGCATGTGATGAATTGTATGCTAGAAAGTATAGATATGGATTTTTAATCCTTGGGGCTAGAGCCGAGATGGGTCTAGAAATCGAGTAGTTCGGTTGAATGTGTATCGTGGACCCTTGGAGTATAACTTAGGTGGATCTAGAAACCGAGTGATCGACTAAGTGAGTGTATTGGAAGTGTAGCATCCGACTTAGATAAGTCTAAGCTAAAGTATAGAAATGAGCAACTTTAAAGTGAATATGAGCTAGAGAAACAATTGAGTGGGCTGATGAGGCGTGTAAGCGCCGACTGAATAGAGAGTAGCTCGATTATTTTTGACTCTCCATGATATGGGTGTACTGAGCAACCAGGGAGAGTAGTACGATTATTCTCGGCTCCTCATGACCTACATTGGTTATTCTATGAGAGTAGTTTGATCATTCTCGACTTTTCATACTATATGCGGGATTTAATCCATCGGAGAGTAGTTCGATTATTCTTGGCTCTCTGGGCGACAGACAATTTAACCGAGTGGAAGAGTAATTCGAGCATCCTTGGCTCTCCACGCGGCACTTATGGACCAATAGAGTGGAGAGTAGTATGATCATTCTCAATTCTCCATGAGATGTGTGTACCGGGCAGCCAACAGGGGAGTAATACAATCATTCTTGGCTCTTTACTTGGTATTTATACAAGTCATCCGAGCAGGATAAGTGTAACTTCCCTCGGCTCTTGATGAGATTAATATAGAGCTTGGCAGGTCTGAGCTAGAGTTATATGATAGTGAGGTGAACCTGTGGTAAGTGGCAAGTGAGCAATTGAGGCATTCCGGTGCAAGAGTGTTTACTGTTTTTCGAGTCAATTAATGAATTATCTTATATGTTTTACTAATGCCTAAATAAGTGCAGAATATATTTTTTTAGTGGTTGTACCCATTGAAAACTTTCAGTAGTTCTCGCTTCCTCAAAAAAACTATCTATTTGGACTTATACTCAAAATTTTAATAGATATTTTTTTTTACCTATATACTACTCACTTTTAATCAGAACCATATAGAATTCGGGTAGGGTACGGGATATTGAATATTTTGGTTATTTCTAATTCGCTTACTTCTAACTTTTCAACACTTAGTGACCATTTGGTTGGATGTAAATATAAATACAGTGTAGTTGAAAATACGTGCAATTAGAAGTACATTGGTTACAACTACAAACACCTTGTTTGATTCGATGTAGTGAAAAATAAGGCAACTATAAATAATTTATCTATTGCATGCAATTGACAAGTACATTTCAAAAATATTTTTGCTTTATATATGTGGTGGTGAAATTTTCTCAAATATAAAAAAAAAGTTATTTAAAAAATAATTAGGGAGCTAAGTTTATCTTTTATTTAAAGTTACTTTTTCCAATCGCTGTAGTTGGACATCCTCGTACAGTTCTAACTATAACAATTGAACTCAAATTATCAAAATAAATATTGAATTTGAATATGTATGTAATTACAACTATTACTATCGGATCGTTGGCGCTAACCATTAATCCAATAACTCGATCTGTTAGAAATACATAACCAATTCACTTAAAGCGTACAGATACTGCGTCCACGAGTTTTGATTGTGATTCCCACGGGTCTCAATAGTGACTTTGTCCAACTAGCCTCACGCTTAGGGAGGTAAGTTTATCTTTTGTTTAAAGTTACTCTTTGCAACTACTATAGTTGGACATCTTTTGTTTAAAGTTACTCTTTCTAACTACAGTAGTTGAACTCAAATATATCAAAATAAATACTAAATTTGAATATGTATGTAATTACAATAACATACTGACGGATTGTTGACGCTAATCATTAATCTCAAAAGATCAAACTACTAGAAATATGCAACCAACCGACTGTCCCTTTTGCAAGTGGGCAAGGGTTTGATGGTTGGTATCCGAGGTTCCAAATTTGAAGCCTAGTTGCTTCACATTTCTAGCTAAGTTCATTTCCTAAAAATAAATAAACGAAGCGGGTAGCATGCTACCTTTCTAAAAAAAAAAAAAGAAAAAAGAAAAAGTAATACACAACCAATTCAGTTCAAGTGTACCGACACAACACTCACAGATCTCGATTTTAACTCGGCCCAACCAGTCTCACGCAACTTTGAACAGGCCTCGGCCCAACAAAGTCTCACGTCATTTTGAACGTGGCTCGATCCAACCCGACATTCTACCAGAGTAAGAAAATGCTGATCCCTTTAAACAAACACATACAACCAAATACCCTCTTGGCCATGTTTGGTTCAAAATGAGAATCGAATCGGAATGGATCGAAATAAAAAACGGAATGATGAATCTATTAATTTGTTTGGTTCACAATAGGATTTGGAATGGGAATCAACTTATTATTATTATTATTATTATTATTATTATTATTATTATTATTATTATTATTTAAATAAGATAAATTTAATCTATTATCTAAATTTGAAATCAAAATTTAAATTTAAAATGAGATTCATAATTAAAATTTAAATTTATAATTTAAATGTAAGTACAAAGTCAAAATGTAAAACTATATCTAAAATTGAAATATCAAACTTATATTAAAATCAAAATTAAAATTAAAATTTAAAAGTTAATAAAATTTAAATTTATATGTTAAATTTAAATTTAATTTAAATTTAAATTTATATGTATATTTAAATTTAAATAATTATTATTGAAAAATTGAGTGTTTTTTTTTCAATCTTTTCTAGAATCAAAATATATTGGGAGTCATTTTGAAAAAATTCTATTTTTTGGGAATGAAAATAGAAATACTAATACTTCAAACCAAATATTAACAATAGGTATGCCTTATTTTAATTTTTATTTAAGTCTTAAATCTTTAATATGCGCTTAGGGTGTGTTTGGTTGCAGGTAAAATCATAAAACATAATTTTCGGTGAAAAAAATATTATACATTTTGTAGCGTTTGTTTTGTAGGAAAAAAAAAGATAATTTTTTATCAATATTTATTTGGTTGAAAGAAAAAAATAATAATATTTATTTTATTTAATAAAATAAATAAATAAATAAATAAATAAAATTTTTTAGAGCTTAAAATTTTGTAAAAGGAAAATGCATTATTTTTTTAAAATCTGTAAAAAAAAAAAAAAATTCGAAAAAACTTTTGTGACTAAATAAACACAATATATATATATATATATATATATATATATATATATATATATATATATATATATATATATATATATATATATATATATATATATATATATATATATATATATATATATTGGCAATGCTATATGTACACCCTGAAAGGGGTGTACATCATACACCCCACCCATTCAATGGGTGGGGTGCCTTTGGGGTCACTTGATGTGACCCCTTCTCACACCCTCACCCATTGGATAGGTGAGGGTGTAGGATGTACACCCCGGATGGGGTGTACACATAGCATTTTTCATAGAAAAGAGCAATGCTATATATACACCCTGAAAGGGGTGTACATCATACACCCCACCCATTCAATGGGTGGGGTGCCTTTGGGGTCACTTGATGTGACCCCTTCTCACACCCTCACCCATTGGATAGGTGAGGGTGTAGGAGGGGTCACTTTATGTGACCCCTAAAAAATACCCCCATCCTTAGATAGGTGGGAGTGTATGATGCACACCCCCAAGGGGTGTACATGTAGTATTTCTCTTTTCCATATATATATTCAAATGGAAAAGTAATTTTTACTTACCAAATTAGAGGGAAATGGGGAGTGGTTTTAGAAAGTGGTGGGGGTAATTGAAAAGGAAATTGCTAGATGTACACCCCAAAATTGGGATGTACATTTTACACCCATCCCATCCTGGGGTGGGTGAATTCTCAATTGAAAAGGGGCATAGGGAAATCCATCGACGAGCAATGAATGCTGCTGCGGCCACGTGGCAGTGCATTAGCGTGGTAGTACCGCATTATTGTGTTTTGTTGGAGAACGTGTGAAATTAACGTGTGGTTCCCTGCATTGGGCTCCCAACTGGGCAACGGTCGCGAGAAAGCAACAAATCTGAACCCCTCGCCGTCGTAATCCTAAACATTTCCTTGACAACCGCCGCTTCGGTTCTTAGATGTTTCTTTTTCTTTTTTAATCCTTAAACTAATTAAACGACTCACGCCTCAAATTTTAATTTACAATAATTAAAGTTTATAGTCTAATTTAATTTGTATGAATGTTTTGTAGATGCGATAGTAATGTAGAATTTTAGAATCCGTTCGGTAATGAAGTCTATTTAATACTATTTAAGTAAAAAGGAAATTTTTTTTTTTTGGCAAAAGTACATCTCCATTAGAACCACATTTTGATTACGATACGGAATAGAGGATTCTCTTTATAATTTTAAATTTTAATTATTATCGTACCTGTTTAATCAATTTATTATTGAAAACTGAATGAACCGTTCGTCATGTATTACCAACATAAATATACAAAAAAAAAAAAAAATAATAAAAAAAAATTAACATTTATATAATTCGATAATAATATTTTACGTCTATAAAAAAAAAATGATAGAGATATATTTCATAAATTTTTTTATGTCATTATTTTAAAATATTTAAATCATTCAAATAATTAGTCAATAACCTCCATTATTCCGTGGCAGACTTTAAATCCGACGTCACATGCAAACCAACTATGCACCTTCTCTTTGTTGCTGCCGTCTTACATCCTCAAGAGAAACCGCCACATCCACCCGCAGCACATCATGTATATATATATGGGTAATTTTTTATATATTCCTAAAAATTTTTCTATTTTTAAATTTATCTTTCTTAGAAGGTTAATATTAAAACTACTCTTCTTACGTTCCAACTTTTTTCTAAAATACCCCTAAAGTTAAACTCTGTTAGTGTACCGTTTGGAGTTGCCGTTATCTGTATGAAATGATTATTTTGCCCTTTCAAATGTACCCTTCTACCATAACTAATTTTTCTTATGTACCCTTAAAATTTTCAATAGTTTTGGTAGATAGGGACAAAATAGATATATTTGATAGTTTTCAACTCCGATTATTATTTAACTCTAGTTTAACCCTAGTTAACTTAACAAAGGGAAACGGTAGAAGTATTTTTAATAACGGTGGAACGTATGAAGGGTATATTGGAAAGAAAAAAATAAGAGAGATAAATCAGATATTTCTTCATATTTCAGGGTACACAGACAATTATCTCATATATATATATATATATATATATATATATATATATATATATATATATATATATATATATATATATATATATATATATATTAGACCGGTCAAAGTCCAACCGTGAATAATGTAGTCCTACTCCAATTTAAAAGCCAAATTAACTTCGGAGTAATGTATAAACCCGGATATATTGTCTAATTTGAAGTCCAAATTAAATTGGAATCCATTATTAGTTTTCATAAATCCGGTGCTTGGACCAAACCTATAATAATAAAAGAAGGTAATATTGTTAATAGATAAATACTCTAATATTTTTTTTAATAAATAATAAAAATATTTTTAATCGTTGATCGATAAGGAATAAAAAAATAATTTTATTTATTATCAGGTTAACGGCTAATTTTATAAAAACGATATTTTCATAATTAAACGTCACAAAATAAAAATATATATATTAATTAAAATACCTTCTACTAATTTAGTCATTAATTTAAAAAAATTTAGAATTACAATTTAGGCATTAATTTAAAGGGTTAAATTTTAAAAAATTTAAAATTATAATTTAGGCATTAATATAAAGAGATTTAGAATTACAATTTAGTCATTAATTTAAAAGGTTCAATTTAAAAAGTTTTAGAATTACAATTTAGGCATTAATTTTAAAAATTTTACAATTATAATTTATACATTAATTTAAAGAATTTAAATTAAAAAAATTTAGAATTCAAATTTAGATATTAATTTAAAGAGCTTAAATTAAAAAAATTTAGAATTACAATTTAGGCATTAATTTAAAAAGTTTAATGTAAAGAGTTTTAGAATGACAATTTAGGCATTAATTTAAAGAGTTTAATTTAAAAAATTTTAGAATTATAATTTAGGCATTAATTTAAAAAGTTTAATTTAAAGAATTTTAGAATTACAATTTACACATTAATTTAAAGAATTTAAATTAAAAAATTTAGAATTACAATTTAGGCATTAATTTACAAAGTTAACAATTACAATTTAGACATTAATTTAAAAAATTTAATTTAAAAAGTTTTACAATGACAATTTAGGCATTAATTTAAAGAGTTTAATTTTAAAATTTTAGAATTACAATTTAGGCATTAATTTAAAGAATTTTAGAATTAAAATTTAGTCATTAATTTAAAGAGTTTAATTTAAAATTTTTTAGAATAGATATTAATTTAAAGAGTTTTAGAATTACAATTTAGACATTAATTTAGAAAGTTTAAAAATTAAATTTAAGCATTAATTTAAAAAGATTTAGAATTACAATTTTGGCATTAATTTAAAGAGATTTAGAATTATAATTTAGTCATTAATTTAAAGAGTTTAATTTAAAAAAATTTAGAATTACAATTTAGGCATTAATTTAAAGAGTTTAATTTTAAAAATTTTAGAATTACAATTTAGGCATTAATTTAAAGAATTTAAATTAAAAAAAATTTAGAATTACAATTTAGACATTAATTTAAAAAGTTTAATTTAAAGAGTTTTAGAATGACAATTTAGGCATTAATTTGAAGAGTTTAATTTTAAAAAATTTAAAATTACAATTTAGACATTAATTTAAAGAGTTTAATTAAAAGAATTTTAGAATTACAATTTACGCATTAATTTAAAGAGTTTAAATTAAAAAAATTTAGAATTACAATTTAGGCATTAATTTAAAAAATTTTAGAATTACAATTTAGGCATTAATTTAAAGAGTTTTAGAATTAAAATTTAGCCATTAATTTAAAAAGTTTAATTTAAAAAATTTTAGAATTATAATCTAGGTATTAATTTAAAGAATTTTAGAAGTACAATTTAGGCATTAATTTTAAAAATTTTAGAATTACAATTTAAACATTAATTTAAAGAGTTTAATTTAAAGAGATTTAGAATTACAATTTAGGCATTAATTTAAAGAGTTTAATTTAAAAATTTTAGAATTACAATTTAGGTATTAATTTAAAGAGTTTTAGAATTACAATTTAGGCATTAATTTAAAGAGTTTAATTTCTTTAAATTTTTTTAAATTTTCTTTAATTTAAACATTAATTTTGTATTACAATTTTAAAAAATTTTAATGTGCTTAAATATTTGATTTAATATAAATATATGGTATAATTTAAATTTATTTTTAGAATATAATTGTACGGGGTAAGTTAAATCAAATTTAACTAGTAAAATTTGATCTTTTAAAATAATGAGATCATATATTATAATTTAAAATATAAATTGCTAATAAAAATTGATAATAAAAATTAATAGTTTCCTAAATTCTAATTTCTAATTTTTTTGTTCTAAAATTAAAATTATTTACAATATATTAAATAAAAATAATTAAAATATTACCATTTAAGACGATAACAAAATTGGAATATTTAAAATTTATAATCTTTCCAAAAATAAAAACTCTTACTAAATTCAAATTTTTAAAATTTATAATATTTACAAAAATAAAAATTCTCATAATAGAGATAAAATTACTTAATTACCCTTGAAGCAAAAGACTAAAATAACTCTGTTTTTGGGTACCTGGTAACCGGTACCTCCCTCAAAGTGACCTGCTATTGCAGGTCACAACTTAAAAATAATCAAATCTGAGTCGTTGAACAGATATGGATGGACGGTAACTAAAAAAAAAGTATAGGAGTATGGCTCTTGTTAATATTTTTTACTTTGACTTTTCTTTTACTTCATCACTCTTTCTCATCTTATCGCTTTCTCTTCCTAATACATTCAGTCACTAACAATTATCCAAATTAGCTATGTCTAGACAAGGCCTAATCTTATCCGTTGTTGCTGGCTTTGTCATGCTGTCAGTTACATTATTTTTCGTGAAAACATTTATAAACTGAATTTTTTCATCATTCTCGTTAGTGAGCTCGTAGTACTTGATGTCTATGTATTTCGTCATTTCATGATAAACTGAATTTCTGGCGAGATATATACTATTGTGACTATCACAATGGATAATCACTTTATCCTGTATGATCCCGAGCTCACCAATCAAGCCTCTAAGCCAAATTGCTTTCTTAGTCGCTTCAATTGCTGTCATATGCTCCACTTCTGTAGTTGACAAGGCTACAGTGCACTGCAACGTAGACTTCCAACCGATAAGTCCACCCGCCAGTAGAAAGATGTAACATGTAATAGACCTACGCTTGTCCAAATCGCCAGTATATATAGTCGGAATCTATAAATCCCTTCACTTCACTATTACCGAAATCTTTCAAGTAGAGAATACTTTTATTTGATGTGTCCTCCAGATACCGCAAAATTCACTTCATGACCTCCGGTGTTGTTTTCTGGATTCGACATATATCGACTAACAACACTAATTGCATATGATATATCAAGC
The DNA here is from genome assembly GCA_029204045.2 of Tillandsia leiboldiana. Lineage (NCBI taxonomy): Eukaryota > Viridiplantae > Streptophyta > Magnoliopsida > Poales > Bromeliaceae > Tillandsia > Tillandsia leiboldiana. The sequence goes on from CM055065.1 coordinate 6,365,681, forward strand.
CTAATGCAAACCATAGCATACATCAAGCACCCGTCTGCACTAGCATATGGTATCTTTGACATAAAAGTATTCTCCCCATCCGTCTTATGATACATCTCTTCATAAAGTTTGAAGTGTTGGGCCAATGGAGTCTTGACCTCCTTCGTGTCTAACATGTTAAATTATTTTATAATAGCTCGTATGTATGTTTTCTGCAATAGCCATAGCTTGTTGTATGCAATTGTGCCTAATCTCCATACCTAGGATTTTTCTAGCACCTCCTAAATCCTTCATGTCAAATTATTAGCTCAACTGATCTTTTAATTAATGCACTTTTTTTGAATTTTTAGCCGTTGTAAGCATATCATCTACATAGAGTATATGCAAAATAAACGAACCGTTTTCAAACCTCTGATTGTAAACACAACTATCGTATAAACTCGATCCTATAACTATACTAAATCATAAATCCGTCAAAACCTATACCACTGCCTCAGTGCCTATTTCAACTCGTAGAGAGATCTTTTCAGTCTGCATACCAAATTATCTTTCCCCGGTTGAACAAAGTCATGAGATTATTCCATATAAATTTCTGGCTAAATTATAGAAAATCCTCTTGTAAATACAGGCTTTTTTACTTCCTCATTTGACTTTCAAAAATTTATATTTTACCTTCTCAAATATTCAAGTTGATGCATTTAGCCCCCCCTCCATCAGGGTTCTATCACTATTCTGTTTATTTCTTATAATTTATACTGAAAATATTCTTGAAATGATAGAAATATATTAAAAATTATTTTTTTTCCTTATAGGACAGGTAAGATTAATTTGGTCATTTCACCTCTCCATTAATGTTGTAACCCTCTAAAAATATTTTCTAAAATTTTAAATGGGTAAATTTTAAAGGGGTCATTTCACTATTCTGTATATTTTTTAAAGGGGTCATTTCACTATTCCGCATATTTCTTATAATTTATATTGAAAATATTATTGAAATGACAGAAATATATTAAAAATTATTTTTTTTCTTATAAAACAAGTAATGTTAATTTGGTCATTTCACCATCTTCATTAACACCGTAACCTTCTTAAAATATTTTTTGAAATTTTAAGAGGGTAAAATGTAGGTTTTTGAAAGTTATGGAGAAAAAGTAAAAAAAGTAGGTATTTACAAGAGGGTATTTTGTATTTTAATCTAAATTTCTTCTAGCAAATCTTCATGAAGAAATGTGGCCTGAACGTTAAGCTACTGAAGCTTCAAATCAAATATAGTCACCATAGCTAGAAGTATCCTGGTCGACGCATGCTTCACCACCAATAAAAAGATCTCATCGAAAGCGACTCCCTTTACTTGCGCATAGCCCTTGGCTACTAACTATGATTTGAATTTATCTAGTTCTCCATCTGCACCCTGCTTTTTCTTGTAGACCCACTTGTAACCGATGGATCTTTTCTGGCAATGGAACCAGATCCTATGTCTAATTCTTTTGTAGAGCCTCTATCTCTTCCATCATAGCCGTCATCCATTTGCCAGTATCTCTATCCTACATCACCTCCTGATAGGAAATAGTATCATCTAATGTAATCAGTAAGGCATAAGATACCACATCCTCCAACTTGTACCGTAACGGCAGATGAATCTGTCTTCTTTCCTTTCTTGTAGCTATAGAGTAAGGCTCTTCCGAAGTGCCTTCAACTAGGTCACTTTGTATGACATGATCGTCCTAATGGCGGGGATGCTCCACCTGATCATTTACACCCTATTGCCGCTCTACCTGGATCTGCATAGGTTTTTACTGTTCTTTACGTTGAGCCTTATGTTGATTTTTACGTAGTATAGTTTTTTTGTCAAAAATTGCATCCCTGCTAATTTTGTGCGTTGATTTTCTTTTAACCTGTAACCACTTTATCGTACTCAGGAAAAATATACAGGGCTTTGACTTCGAATCTAATTTTGTGGGCTGATTTTCCTGGACATAGATATATGTAGGATAACCAAAGACCCATAAAGAGAAATAATCTATAAGTTTACCTGTCCATACTTTCGACATTTTGAGCACGTTATATCTACTGCTTCAGCCTAGAACTCCTTTGGCAAATCTACATATAATCTCATGAATCTGGCATGTTCTACCAGTGTCATGCTCATTCTTTCTGCTATCCCATTTTGTTGTGCAGTTCCTGAAATCATGTAATGATGTACAATATCTTTATCCTTGCAGAATTTCTTGAACTCCTGAGAAGTGAACTCTCCACTATTGTTATTTCGAAGAACCTTTACCAGGTTTCCACTTTATTTCTCCACCTCTTTCTTCCAATGTCTGAACTTTACAAACGTTTTAGACTTTTCCTTCACGAAAAGGCCCAAACCTTGCGGGAGAAATTGTCGATAACCGTAATAAAATACCGCGCACCATCTTTCGAAGTCACCGGAGCCGGTCCCCACACGTCCACATAGATGTACTCTAATATACATTTACTTTTATGACTGGAGGTCTTGAAACTTAACCTTTTCTGTTTTCTAAATAAATAATATTTGTAGAAATTAAGTTTACAAATTTAATACTTTTAGTACTCCTCTTTTATGAAGTTCCAACAACCCCTTTTCACTCATGTGAGCTAATCTCATGTGCCAGAGCTTTGTATCAGCAGCATCATGATCTTTTGAGAACGTTAACATAGCACCTCCAATCACTGACTCACCAATCAGTCTGTACATATTCCCCTTCTTCTCTCCCTTCATGACGACCAAGGCACTCTTTTTCACCTTGACAACTCCACCTGAGATGCCAACAGAACAACCAATAAAGTCAAGAGTACTAAGTGATATCAAATTCAACTTGAGACTCGGAATGTGTTTCACATCTGTCAATGTTCTCACCACACCATCAAGCATCTCTTTTTTTTACCGTTCCACCGACTGTCTTGCAACTAGTGTGATTATTTATCATAACACTACTATCTTCACAAGATTTGTAAGTATCAAATAAAGGCATGTCTGGACATATATGATAAGAACAATTAGAATGTAATATCCAGTCACCGACAGATTCTGAATCTATTGTAACCGTCAAAACGTCCTGATCGGGATCGCTGGTTACGCTCGCCGTATCTATAAAACATCCTGATCGGGATCGCTGGTTACGCTCGCCATTTCTATAGAGGAATCCTGTTTTCACAGCCAAGCATTCCTCTTCTCGTAGTTTTTTTTTTTTTTTTTTTTTTTTTTTATGTGGCCATTTTTCTTGAAAAAATAATACTTCACTTTCTTCGATTTTCACTTAAAATGGGATCTTTCTTTCTTACATCACGTTTGCTAGATCGTTCCTTACTCCGCCTGTATTATTTACGACCAAACCAACAATATTTTTTTTGCACTCGCCTGCAACTTGATATTCTCAGATAAAAGAGTCGATATAATATCTTCCATCTTCAAAGTTTGCTTTCCGTAAAGTATAGTTGTCACCAGATGATTGTAAGACGATAAAAGTGATGTGAAGAAAATGAACGTTTTATTGTTCTCGTCAATCTTGACATTAATGCTGAGCAAATCTACAATAGTTTTATTAAAAGTGTTCAAGTATTCCATTATTACTGTCGCTTCTTTCATGCATAGCTCATATAATTTTTATTTTAGGAACAACATATTCAAGAGGCTTTTTGTTATATACAACTTTTTCGGCTTATTCCACATGTCGACCATAGGTTTTTCATCCATGACGTTATATATCACCTTATTTGCTAAGCACAATATAATTATATTAACTGTTCGTAGATCAATCTTCTCTCAATCTTCGTCGCTTATTAATGCTGATTTTTTTTTTATTTTCTGAGCAACGCTTTATAAAGGTTTTGTTGTAGTAGAAAGATTTTCACTCTTCTCCACTAGAGATCGAAATTTTATTTACCGTCAAATTTATCTACTTCAAACTTAGATGATAAGACTTTTGATTCAGTAATTATTTATCTACGTCAAATTTATCTACTTCAAACTTATATTACGTGATTCAGTAATTATTTATATCCACTGAAAGAACAAAAAAAATATATTTTATAAAAAATTTTATACCGTTGTTTTGAAAAATTCCATCCGCTCAAGAACTAACTCGTCAAGAACCTCCGCTCTGCTGCCTACTTCAAATCCCACGTGGCATGCGTGCCGCCTCCTCTATGCACCTTCTTTTTGTTGCTGCCGCCTTACGTCCTCAAGAGAAACGGGGCCGCTAATTAATTAGCCCGAGGTTCACCAATTAATTTAGCCACACGTGCACATCCACGTCCGCAGCACATGCATATTTAATGCATTAGACCAGTCAAAGTTCAACCGTAATAATATAGTTCTACTCCAAGCCAAGTAATTTATAAACCAAGCTATATTCTAATTTGAAGTCCAACTTAAATTGAAATTCACCTATGAGAATTCTCTTTAGACCTTTAATTAATTTTTATAAACACGGTACATGAACCAAATCAATAATAATAATAATAATAAATATATTCTTAACACTTAATTAGACTATATAGCTTAATTCTAATAATTTCAAAAAATTAAATTAAAATATTAAAATAAATTAAAATTTAAGGATCAAAATGTCATGTATCTGAAAGTTTGAGCGCAAAAAGCATAATTTAGCTTTTAACCGGCAAGTTGGTGTTGTGGCTGTAATTACTGATAAAAGCAATTAACTAATTTAATTATCATTTACCAAAAATTTATATATTTTTATGAGTATAATACTTTTCGGACTTATAATTTATGAGTAGTGCTAGGTGTACACCCCCAAATGGGGTGTACATCCTACACCCACCCATCCTAGGGTGGGTATTCATCCACTCGTCACTCGATGTGACGAGTGAAATTCACCCACCCCTAGGATGGAGTGGGTGTAAGATGTACACCCCATTTGGGGGTGTACATCTAGCATTTTCCATAATTTATTCTCAACTATTATAGAACCCGCGATACGCTATGGGTAGATAGTATTTAAGACAATTAAAATATATAATTATTAAAATTTAAAATTAAAAAAATTATAATTAAAAAAATACAAAAAATAGCTATAAAATAGTCTTATATACATATTTTTATTAATATTTTCTTAACTTTTTTATTTAAAAATTCAATGGTTTTTTTTGTTTTGATAGTTATTTTATAAATAAATTTTTAACTTAATAGAATAATTTTTTTAACTAAAAAGTTAAAGTTGAAGAACTTATTTTAAATTTAAGAATTAGTAAGAATATCTTTGCTTTGTTAAAATTGATGGAAAAATAAGAAACTATTATATACATCTAGTGTATACGTAATTTATATTAAATGATTAATGTTCTAATATCAAAATTTAATTAAATATATATGATATTGTAATATTTGATAAATTCAAATTCAAAATCAATAAAGAAATCATGTTCAAAAAGGTTTCAGTGGGCTACGACGATTGTATAAAGAGATACAGTTGTAATAGTGGATGACTTAAGTATAGTAACCTCTGATTTTTTTCGACTTCTGTAGAAGTCGACCAACTCCACTGTTCAGAGTCCAAATCCGACAGTTCAAATACTCGATTTGATTGGTTTCACCATTCTGAGCGCAATGACGCAGTCGGAATTCACGTTTGACAACCCTAAAGCCTCAAAAACCGTGCCAAACTATAAACACCACCATATAAGATGGATTTTAAACTTATTTGGACCTAAATTCAACAAACCAAAATCGCTACTCGATAGGTCTCGTCGAGCTGGACGTCGTGGCGAAGTTCGTTTTTCCGTTTGACGACTCCGATGCCTCAAAAAATGCAAAAAATAGCAAAAAGTATAGTATTTTATACATAAGACCCTAGATTTCATGCAACGAAATATATGCAACTCCCTAGAGAGGGACCTAGATGCAAAACAAAATCCTTATGATGGACTCAGCTCAGAATATTGAGGGTAGAGGGATCTATTGGCATATTGTTACAACCTATATATATATAATGCTAAGGGTTAATGTTCTTGTGAACCCTAGCCCAAACCCCATGCACCCAGCTGCCTCCATCAGACCTTCCACCTCCCTCTGAGTTTTCCTCGACGGTTACACCTCCGGCCGCCGCCTCCCCTCGCTGGAGTGGGAGAAGAAAACAAACCTTGCCTTGATCTCGGGGTGGTGTGTGTGGGAGGCAACAAAATCACTTTCCCAAGCACCCAGACCTTCCTATAGCCTGCCCTTACCTCCAGAAGCTAAACCCAAGGTGCGCCGTCGCCGGACTCAGCTGCGCGCCGGCGGTGGAGAAGTTTTTCTTCTTATTCTTCTTCCTTGATTCCGGTAAGGTAGGTTCTCTCTTTCTCTTTGTTTTCTCTCCAGCCAAGGCACCCCACTAGACTCCTCGCCTCCTGGGGATGCTCCACGTGCAGCCCCAGCGCCGGAGTTTCTGTGGTTCGCCAGCGGGAGCAACAAGATCGCCGGAAACCTAGTTTTGGCCGGATCTCGGCATGGGATGCATCCGACCGTTAAAATCAAGATCGAGCTCGGTGGTTCCCTTCTGCTGATCTCCAAAAAGGCCTCTAGCAAGTTTTATCTCTATCGGTGCAGTCGATCTCTAGGAAACTGAAGCCCTAGCTTCGAGTCATCTTGCTCTTGGCTGCACTCCTCCGCCCGGCGCCGCCGCTGCTCCGCGCAGCCGGCCAACCACCTAGGAAGCTCTTTTACACCAAGAGGAACCTACCTGTGCCCTTGCATGGACCTGGAAGCCCTTGCTTGAAGATCTGCCATTAAAGGCCCAAGCTTGGCCGAGCTCCTCTGTCAGCCGCCGCCGCCGCCACCTTCTGCCGCCGGCTGACCACCCAGGTAGGCTCCTGCCGTCCAATGTAGACTCCTTATGCCCTTGCATTGGTCTGAATTGCCCTAGACCCGTCCATTGTTGCTCTTTAATGGCTATAGGAGCTCCACCTCGGCTACCCACTGCACCGTGCCGCCGGAGTTGGATAGGGAGGTGAGCACACCACCTCTGGGAAGCTTCTCCCACTACTACTTGCCTTGGTTGGTGACTGGAACCCGAGAGTGGGCAGCCTCGTCCAATCCGAGCTCTGGCAAAGGTAGAACTTGGTCATCTTGCTCCGACAACTCCTCCGGCAGTCCCGCGATACTTCAAAGGTGAGCCCTCGGCTCTTCTGACCTTATTAAATATGATGCTCACTCTAGTTATTGATTTGCATGGGTAGTTAGGTCAATGTAGCAATCCAAGCTTTAGTAGATTTGTAATTGTGGACCTAAAGCTGTTCTTGGGCTTCGTGCCTCCTCCAAACAGCGAGCACGAGTTTGGCTATGTCGGGGCTCATCTACTAGTGTCTTCAGTTCAATCTGAAACCCCTCAGATATTGTAAACAAGTCGAAACGTGTAATAATTGGAAGTAATTATGCAATTTTAGGAAACCCTAGGGGCCTAAATGCAAATGTGACCTCATGGGCTGCTTCGGGCAACATGTACATGATCTCTAAACTTTTCGTTAGAGATCCGATGGTCTTCGTTGAGCGGGAATTGGATTACGAATCGTAAATTAGCAAAATTGCCAGTTTATCGACGTTTCTGCGCAAAGCGCACACTTCAAGGATATTAGACGATTGGTAGTCATTGCTAGGTGTCCCTGGCTATTCCCGGCGCTGTCGTGGCTGGTCCAATGACCTCCATTTCGCGTCGGTGGCTTTCGGAGCCAAAATCGGCTTTTCCGAAAACGTTGTTAGTAATTATGGCCCAGATCGAGTACAGGTATTCGCAAAATGGTCTTTGGCTGTCCGGACATCTTAAATGAGTCATTCCGGGGCAGCGTGTGAAGTTCCGTCACGTTTGGAACCTTATAGACACTATTCGGGCCAAAGTTGGTCGTTTAGCGGGTTTTCAAAAATTCTGGTAAATCCCGGGACTTGGGGAAAGTTCACTGTTTAGTTGTTCTAGTATTGTGATGTTGTCGGGTTGGTCATGAGTGAGTTTGTTACTGATCTGAGTTTATTGTTCAGGCCCTAGCAGTCAAGAGCTAGCACGCGAGTAGTCCAGCTGACTTCGGGACCGCCTACATTGAGGTGGGTTTATCTTCGGTCCGGGCTTTATCATCTCGGCCCTCTAGAGTATCATATTTGGTCAGACCCCTGTGTTTCATGCTAGTCTTGATCCTATCTTGAGCTTTACTTCCATTGATTGCTTATTACTCGCTTATACTTGGACATATATCATGCCTGATTAGTCATTAGCTAGATATCAGTACAGTAGCTTATACTTGGACATAAATCATGCCTGCTTGGTCATTACGTAGAATTCCTTGACTCAGATATACATATTCATTGTATTCCATACTGCATGAGATGATCTATGATTGATATACAAACATCTGCATCCCTGTTGGGATTCCGACTTGTTGCCGATTACTTGGTCCTTAGACCGTAAGCTTGAGCATCAGCATTATGATTGCCATGCACCGCTGTACTTCACGTACATTGATGGTTTGGCCACCGTCACAGTGTTCTTTACCGGTAAAGTAGTCTACAAAAAGACCCGTGAACCCCATGTTAGTGCCCAAGAGTGCCGGGGTCATGACCCTCAGGTTAGTGCTCGAGGGTGTCGGGATATGTCAGCCATATTAGTGCCAGGTTCGGCGTTTTGCCTGAGGTCCCATTGACCAAAATGGTAGCATTGATTGGGTACTTGGTTTCTTTTATTGATGCATGACTCTGTGGTTATTATTGCTCCAGCATTCATTTAGTATGACCGGCACGTGATTAGTAGTACTCTTCCCTTACAGTACTGATACTTTTGGATTATCATATATGTCCTTATCAGTACCTCTTATGCACTGAGATTTACATAATTATCAAACTTGCCAGTTACAGCTTGATTAGCATTAATCATCAGTACCCTTGTTTTATTTCAGCATGCTTTATTCTTGTACTTCAGTACCCATTTATGCTCAGTATTATGATTATGCTTCCTGCCAGTATTTGTTTGTTTGTATCAGCCTTTACCTACTGATGTTTTACTATCCGCTGATTATAGTATGCCAGTAGGTACGATTTGTTATTTCTCGGCTCGTCGTGCCCACTAGAATACATTTATGTTGTATCTCACACCCTTTGGGTGACCATCATTTTAGGTCGATCGGGTGGTGGGATGTTGGGACGTTGATGTGAGCATATCCGATAGAGTCGTTGTCACGCCCCGGGGTTGAAACTGCGACCCGGGTTCGCCAACAGATCCGCCGCCTATACAAAACTCCGCATAGGCGAAGCGTCCAACCTGCAAGAAAAAATACTACAGCTAAACAAATATCAGAGCTATAAAGAAAACTACTGTAAAACTAAAATCCAATCACTGTACATCTGGAAATAAGGATACAATATACATCTCCCAAATACGATCATATACAAAATCCTCTGATACAAAACTCAGAACTCTACAGGGAGGTAAACAGAAATGATACAACAGTGTGCAAGCTCTCAATACAAGTCAGATCCTCACAATACAATAGCCTCTCAAAAGTGAAAATAAAACTAATCTACTGACTGTACTACAAATCTCCAAAAAGGGGGCACCGCTATACTCCAAAGATGGGTAGGGAACTAGTTCGCGACTCCCTTGCCTCGGTCTGAAGGATCAGCAACTGGAGCAACAAGAACTGGATAAGGGGTCCCTGGGGAAAAAATACACCACAGCGGGTGTGAGAAACTACATCCCACAGTACTTCTCAGTAGGTACCGCCATCAAGCCCGACGGTCTGCCCACTAAGTCTACTAGAGGCATAAAGTAACAGATGTAATACTGAATGGAAAGAGCTGGAAAAATAACTCTACAGCTACTATGCTTCTATCTAAATACTCAAGAAGTGGAACAGATGGAAACATGATGCATCTACTAACTCTCAAGTATAGTCACCCAATCTACACTGACTGCCACATAGGGTCCAGTCAAACCTGCGCTCACCTACTGCTGCACATCCACAAGAGGACGGGTCTACCGTAGGGTGTCCGTGACTGCCAAAACTGGCCCAGCCAGAGGGACTGCGTCGACAAGTCGCGATAGCAAAGTAACAGACATATGACGGGGTGCTAAGTCAAGTTCCAATAACAGCAATTAATTCAACTAAAGCAGGATCAAGGAACATGAATCAACATGATATCAACAATAACACAGGAAAGGTGGCATCTCTCTGTCACGCCCCGGGGTCGAACTGCGATCCGGCTCGTCAACAGATCCGCCGTCTGTACGGAAACTGCCGTACAGACGAAGCGTCTACCCTGCAAAAGATCTATAGCTACAGATGTATCAGAGCTGAAAAAGAACTAATAGCTACAGAAATCAACTGAACATCTGAATAAATAAACAGAATCTCAATACACAGTCTCTCAGCTAAGAAAATAAAATAATCCTCACAGATCTCTCAGACTGTCCAGTACAAAAGTGGAATAATAAAATATATAGGGTACATCTACCTCTGACTCTCAATGTTGGTAAGGAACTAATCGGCCACATCCTCAGCTCGATCAGCTGTCTCCGCGCGAGCTAAGCCGGAACAGCAACCTCGGTAAACCTGTCACCGCAGCGAGTGTGAGATCTACTACAGAAGGTAGATCCCAGTGGGTACCGTCACCAAGATCCACGGTATGCCCACTAAGTCTACTGGAGGCAAACAGATAGGATGCAAATAGATAGATAGATAAAAGGTAAGCTAAATGAAAACTACAGCTAAAATGTCTCAACCATCATGCTCAAAAGGAAAGCTCTACCAAAACATGCTATGCATACACTCGGTACTGCTAAAAGTGCCTCAGTATCAATGCTCAAAGGAAAGATCCATCTAAGAACATAATATGTAACCACCCGCTCAAATCACCCAATCTCAATGACTGCCAAAACTGGCTGAGTCAAGCGTGCGCCTGTCGTCTAGGAACGCACCTGCCCACGACCACGCATCCACATGAGGACGGGATTTACGTGGGGCGTCCTAAACTGACTATCTCAATCTCACAAAAAGCGACCCTTGGTAACTCGGCCAGGGGCATCATCATCATCGCATCCGGAGCGTAACTCGAGGGGAGCGTGTAGTGGCCCAGGTTTTGGTACTGTGTTTCCCGTGAATCCTGGGTGAGAAACATCTATTATTGGTGTATTAGGTCCACAGTGCATCAAAGGGATGCTACGGATGGACACAGTGTGGTAGTTACTGTTGGTTTTACCTTCGGAGGTAATTGCCGAATTTTAGAAAATGATTTGGGCCAATCGGAGGCCGTATTTGAATTCAGCGCGGAAAAACGCTTGAAAACGGCTATTTACTTATTTATTTTGGAGTCCGGATGCCCAAAAACGGACCCCCGGAAGTTTTCTGCGCAAATTGGTGCATGGGGGGAGCCGTGGACCATCCCGGGACACGTGGCAGCCTATTATTGGGCCGGCGCACCACTCTCGGTCCACGGAGTAGACCGCCGGTGCACGGTGGACCGGCGGGCCACGTGGCGGCACCCGATTGGCCCGGCGTAGTGCGCTCGGCGCGCGGGGCAGGCCGGGCAGGTGCGACGCGTGCGCGGTGCACGGTGGACCGGGGCGCGCCACGTGGCGGCCCCGGATTGGTCGGCTCATGTGCGCGTGGCGCACACAGAGCTGCCCGGGTGCGGCCGTACGCACGTGGGCGCACGTGGGCGCGCGTGGGCGGCGGCGGCCGCCGACAGCCGTGTCGGGCGGGGGGCCACGTGTCGCCGCACCATTGGCGGGCGCGCCCACCGCGCCGCCAATCACGGGGGACACGTGGCGCTTCCCCGTTGGGCCGCACGGCTGCCGCCTGTTTGGCGGACACGTGTCGGGCCCTGGGGGCGGGTCGGACGGGCGAAGGGTGCGGCCGATCCGCTGTGCGAGCGGGGCGTGGGCCAGGCTGCACTGTGCGCGCCCGGAAATTGCTGGGCCGGGCCGCACTGTGCGCGCCCGAATTGGGCGGCCGCACTGTTTGCGCCCGAATTCCGGGACATATTGGGAATTAATCCAATTGTTTTGTGGGCCTATTTAAAGGCCTCCCCTCCCTTCTTTTTCTTGGTTTTCCGAGAGATAGAGAGGGAACCGGTGGGAGGGGCCTTAAGAGAAGTTTTTCATCTTCTTATTTTCTACCTCGTGGTGCGTTCCCAGATTTTCTGGAAGTTCGACAGCGGCGATCCGGATTTTACAGTGTGCCCCGTTTTTCCCCAATCTCGGCCCGTTATCGTCGCATTTCAGTCCGAGGAGTCCCCTGCGCAGTACAGGAGTCCTCTTTCGACGATTTCTTCGCCGGTGTGTTCCTAAGAGGTAGGTCTTCGTTTTCCGTGTTGGTAGTTTCTCTGGATTCCGATTCCTTGGCACGATTCCCGAGGTGTTTTGACCCCCTCTTTTGCTGCTTGGGTTTTTGGACAGCGACGACTTCGACGAATTATTTCTCAGCGTAGGAATATCAGATCGAGGCGATTCAAGAGTCGATTTTGGGCTACTTTTCGCGAGGAACGTAACCGTGATTTTTCTGAGATTTTAGGAGCTCGGGACAGAGGTGAAATTCCTCGTTTTGCGTGCTGATTATAAAAAATAGCAAATCTGTTTTGAGACTTGTAGTTCTTACACCGTATACACTTATGTGATGTTGTAGGATACTGTTTCAGCTGACGGTGTGCATAGAGGACAGTGGGTATTTTCTTGGGTATTGGGCACGCTTTTCGAGGTGGGTGGTTTTTGCTTACCTCATTACTGACTATCTCACTAGGAGTATTAGAGATTTCCGACTTTATACAGATAATCGGTACTTGTACTCATGAAATGCATAAGTAAACCCCACAAATAATATGACAGCTCATTTATGGTAAACTGGGACACTGTTGTTGGACATATGCTATAAACTATCATCGCATGCTAAAGTATTATCATAAAACCATCTTTTCTAAATAAATATTTAAATACTTTCCTTCTGTTTTTAAATGCGAACCTTTGCATACTTGTTTGACCATCTAAAGGGACTACTATTTATTGCTACACTATCTTTGGGACTTGACTTAGGAGAAACCATGTTTCACTTTTCTCCTTCGCATTTGGATATATGTTGCTCGGTTTGAGCAGGGTTTGGGATAGTGTAGTTGAGGCTTGAGTCTGGGACAGGTTTGACTCGATTATATTTTGTGGGGTATTGTGGTAACCGCGGACATGAGGCGGTTAGCCAGATATTGTTTATGATATCAGATTGTGGACTTATAGGGTGTTGCGGCGACCGCGGACATTAGGCGATTGACCGGATGTTCACTTATGCATCAGATTGGGTTTCAGATTTTCCTAGTGGATGGTGTTTCCCACTTGTTTATTACTATTGCGTCTGATTGGGGATCAGGGTTACTTTAGTGGATGGATATTTTCCACTTTGATCATAGTCATGATCCAGTCCTGCTATTGTGAGACATTGGTTACAGAGATGCTTGATACAGAGGTACTTTACTCGTGTGGGTCGCTCCCCTCGAGTGCCACTCCGGAGTAGGCTTTACACCGTGCCGAGCGCCGGGCACCTTGATGAGTTGCGATTGGTGACAGAGCAGGCAGTGCCAGTACTTCCTGGCCCTTTGATTGGGTTTCTTTGGGGCAGTTAGATTTACAGTTGCATGCATATACCGTAACCTTTGGCACAGCATCTAGAGGCATAGTAGTGGTAGTTTCTTTTTTTTTCCAGCAGTCTATATTGCATACCACTGTTCCTTCCTTTTTGCCTCTTATAGTCCTAGTGGGTGTGTCAGCATTTGAGGTTTTACCCACTAGGGGAGGCTACTGGTTTATCTAGTAGTTCTCACCCCCATTGTTGTTTTCTGTCTTCTTCCCTTTGTTTTGCAGAGTCATCTGCGCGAGCTGCTGGGCCATCAGCGGCTGATCGAGGTAAGGGGATTGCGGACTAGCTAGATCATCTACCCCGACTGTGGGAGTAGCTGGACTTTTATTGCACCCCTTTTGTATCTCAGATTACAGTAGTTTACTTTTGGGACTGGTTTAGCCAGCTGTTTGTATTTTGGTTAGTGAGCTGGGAGTTTATTGTACTTTATTTCAGCTTGTATCTTATTTCTAGTCTGAGATTACTTATAGTTCTTTTAGTTCAGCTCTGTTTATGCTCTTCTATTGTATATCTTATATCTGAGCAGGTTACCAGCGCTTCGTGTACATGGAAAATTCTGTGTGCACGGCGGATCTGTTGGCGAGCCTGGGTTCTGGTCTACACCCGGGGCGTGACAGATTAAGTTGGTATCAGAGCTTAGGGATAGGTCAGTTGGGACTTAGGAAACCCTAGGCTTTTGGCAGACTCTAGGATGATAGGACGCGAGAGGCGTAACACTTCGCGAAAGTCATTGATTTATTTATTGGACTCTTCCAGTGAGTGAAGAGGGATCGACATACCCAATTTCTGGTGACCGTTATGTTGGCTGCAGACAACATAAAGTCACAGAAATTGGGGGATGTCTTTGACTTTCGCTAGATTGGGTCGTGTGGGGTTATGTTACTTATTCGTGATTTCTTGTGGCAGGATGCCTCCCCGACGTCGGATCCCTACTCGGGGTGTCCCGTTACCCCCTGATGAGCCAGGGCAGCCTACACCCCCTGAGCTTACTGAGTTGAGGGCCTTGGTGGCCCAATTGGCGGAGGGTCAGCGCCGCCAGGAGCAGAGGTTTGAGCAGCTCCTTGCCCAGAGAGAGGCACCATCCCCAGCTGTTCCTGAGGCCCTTGTGCCTCCTGTTGCACCTTTTGTGCCGTCAGTGCCATCTTCGAGTAGCGGGGCTCCTGGAGCTATTCAGCCTCTGACTGCGGAGGAGGAGCAGGATATCGCTAACAAACTCTCCAAGTTTGTTCAGTGGGGACCCCCTAGATTCTCAGGGTGGGATGCGCAGCCCTGGGCTGTTGGGAGATGGCTTTCTGCGATGGAGAAGCTTTTTCGGGACTTCTTCATCGACCCGAGGTATCGAGTGCACATGGCGGTGCACTGTTTGGACGGAGATGCTGATTTTTGGTGGCAGCGGGTAGAGCCCCTGGAGTTCCGGATTACTCGGCAGCTGCCTTGGGAGGAGTTCCGACGGATGGTGCTGGACACCTATTTTTTGACCAGTGTGAAGAAGAAGATGGAGGACGACTTGAAGAACCTGCAGCAGGGCAATCGATCGTCTCATGCCTATTTCCAGGAGTTCACGGAGTTGCTGAACTGTGTGCCCTTCGTCGCTCGTGACGGTCCACACCAGGTTGAGTTGTTCGAGGGAGGCCTCCGTCCAGAGATTTACACACTGGTGCATGCTCAGAGGTTTCAGACTCTGGAGGCAGCCGCAGAGCATGCACAGTGGGTGGAAAGAGGTGATCTGGTGGTGGCCAGACAGAGGGCCGCGGTCGCTCAGAGCTCCGACAGAAAGCGACTAGCCCAGGACGAGGGGGGACAGGCCAGTACTTGGAGGCCGCCTCGACCGCCACCGCCTCAGTTCCCAGGCCGTGGGCGTTCGGAGCGGCGAGGGCCTAGTGGGTCCCAGAGGCCCCAGCAGCAGCAGCAGCAGCAGCAGAGATCTCATTCGTCGCAGCGCGGGTCTCAACGGCAGCCACAGCGACAGCGACAGTCTCAGCAGCAGCAGTCCCGACAGTCACAGGCTCCCAGCAGTTGTATCTTCTGTGGAGGTCCGCATTTCCCCGGCACTTGCGACCAGCGGTGGGGTCGCTGCTACGGATGTGGACAGCCAGGGCACATTCGAGCTGCGTGCCCCTTTTCGACTTCAGCCGCTCCTTCTACAGCATCTGCCCCAGCATCATCGCAGCAGCGGTCGACGGCTCAGCGGCCTTATGCTCTAGCGAGCAAGCCATCTTCTTCCCATCCCACTGATTATCGCCCTCCAGCTCAGAGTGGGCGAGTGTATGCTGCACAGGTAGAGGATTCTTCAGCAGCGGACCTTGTGGTGGCAGGTATCACCTTACTCTCTGGCATTAGGACTCGTACTTTATTTGATACTGGAGCATCGCATTCTTTCATTAGTAGATCTTTTGCATCATTACATGGGTTAGAGGTAGGATTTTTGCCACGTGCACGAGAGGTTCAGATTCCCGAACACACTTTGCACGTGGAGGAGTGTTGTTGGTCCTGCCCGATACAGATCGAGTCCTGGATTATGCCAGCAGACCTGTTGGTCTTGAGACAGCTGAGGGACTTTGATGTGATTCTTGGGATGGACTGGCTGGCTCAGTATTTCGCGACTATTGATTGTGCCGCGAGGACTGTCACTTTTAGAGAGCCAGGCCAGGAGATGTTTGTATATCGGGGATGTCAGAGTGCTTTCTTTGCCTCTGTGGTTTCGACTTCCCGAGCGAGGCGGATGATTCATCGAGGATGTGTAGCCTTTTTGGCTAGTGTTGTTGAGGGGCCTACGGCGACACCGGGACTCGGGGATATTCCTATTGCCCGCGAGTTTTCGGATGTTTTTTCCACCTGAGATGACTAGTATGCCGCCAGACAGAGAGATTGAGTTTGTGATTGACGTAGTTCCAGGAACTGCGCCAATCTCTAAGGCTCCTTATCGGATGGCACCGGCTGAGTTGCGAGAGCTTAAAGCACAGCTGCAAGACCTGATGGATAAGGGCTTTATTAGACCAAGTGTGTCGCCTTGGGGAGCACCGGTGCTATTCGTGAAAAAGAAGGATGGGTCACTTCGGTTGTGTGTGGACTATAGGGAATTGAACAAAGTGACCATTAAGAACAAGTACCCTCTGCCGCGCATCGATGATCTCTTTGATCAGCTGCAAGGGTCTTGTGTATTTTTCAAAATTGATCTACAGTCTGGTTACCACCAACTGAAGGTGAAGGCCGAGGATATTCCTAAGACTGCTTTCAGATCACGGTACGGGCATTATGAGTTTTCAGTTATGCCGTTTGGATTGACTAATGCCCCTGCCGTCTTTATGGACTTGATGAACAGGATATTTCGACCCTTTCTGGATCGTTTTGTGGTGGTGTTCATTGATGATATCCTTATTTACTCCCGAAGCGAGGCCGAGCACGAGGAGCACTTGAGGACTGTGCTACAACGTCTACGAGATAAGAAGTTGTATGCCAAGTTGTCAAAGTGCGAGTTTTGGCTTCGGGAGGTAGCTTTCTTGGGCCATGTGATTTCCGCCGCCGGTGTAGCAGTAGACCCGGCGAAGATTGAGGCAGTTCGAGATTGGCCCCGACCAACGACTGTATCTGAGGTGCGCAGCTTCATGGGGTTAGCTGGTTATTATCGTCGGTTTGTGGAAGGCTTTGCGAAGCTTTCCACACCCCTCACTCGGTTGACACGTAAAGGAGTTAAGTTTATCTGGAGTGAGGACTGCCAGAGGAGCTTTGAGGAGCTAAAGGAAAGATTGATGACCGCTCCTATCCTTTCCCTCCCTGTTATGGGGAAAGGATATGTGATCTACAGTGATGCATCGCACAGTGGGCTTGGATGCGTGCTGATGCAGGAAGGGAGGGTAATTGCTTATGCATCGAGACAGCTTAAGGATTACGAGAAGAATTATCCTACCCATGACTTGGAACTTGCTGCCGTGGTGTTTGCACTGAAGCTTTGGCGCCATTACCTATATGGGGAGCACTGTGAGATCTACACCGACCACAAGAGCCTAAAGTACCTGTTCACGCAGAAGGAACTGAATTTGAGGCAGCGCAGATGGTTAGAGCTACTAAAGGATTATGATGTGGACATCCTTTACCACCCAGGCAAGGCTAACGTGGTCGCTGACGCATTAAGCCGGAGAGCAGTTCAGAGTTTGTCCATGTTGATTACAAATCAGGCGCCACTGTTAGAGGAGTTGAGACGGCTCGAGATAGAGGTTGTATCCTCTGGGGTCTCTGCTAGACTGATGTCTTTGGTCGTGCAGCCCACTCTGCTGGAGAGGATCCGGGAGAAACAGAGCGAGGACCCCCATTTGACCAGGATTAGAGATCAGATTCCGAGTGATCGATCAGGGGATTTTTCAGTGGATGCTTCGGGAGTACTGAGGTATAGGGACCGAGCATGTGTGCCAGTGGATGCTGAGATCAGAGAACAGATATTGAAGGAGGCCCATTATACACCTTATACCCTTCATCCTGGGGGGACTAAGATGTATAAGGACCTCAAGGCACACTTCTGGTGGAATGGCATGAAAAGGGATATTGGGAGGTTTGTGTCGCAGTGTTTAACTTGTCAGCAGGTAAAAGCTGAGCATCGAGTGCCAGCTGGCAAGCTACAGAGTCTCCCGATTTCCGAGTGGAAATGGGACCACATTACTATGGATTTTGTGGTCGGATTGCCGAGGGCACAGGGAAGTGCAGATGCTATCTGGGTAGTTGTGGATCGACTTACCAAGTCAGCGCACTTTTTACCTATGCAGACTACTTGGCCACTCGAGCGACTAGCCCAATTGTATTTGGATGAGATAGTGAGATTACATGGAGTGCCAGCTTCTATAGTATCAGATAGAGACCCGAGGTTTGCTTCGCGCTTCTGGAGGAGTTTACAGACTACCTTGGGGACTCAGCTCAGATTCAGTACAGCCTTCCACCCACAGACTGATGGACAGTCAGAGCGGACGATTCAGATCCTTGAGGATATGCTAAGGGCTTGTGTCCTAGATTTTGGCGGTGGATGGATTCGACACTTATCACTGGCTGAGTTTGCGTACAACAACAGCTTTCAAGCAAGCATTCAAATGGCTCCGTTTGAAGCGTTGTATGGACGCAAATGTCGATCACCGCTATATTGGAGTGATGTGGGGGAGAGACGGACTCTGGGACCAGATATATTGCTAGAGGCAGAGGAGAAGGTCCGGGTAATTCGACAGCATCTTCAGACCGCTCAGAGTCGACAGAGGAGCTATGCTGATGTTCGGCGACGAGACTTAGAGTTTCAGGTTGGAGATCATGTATTTTTTGAAAGTCTCGCCGTCCAAAGGGATAAGGAGGTTTGGCATTCGCGGGAAACTTAGCCCCCGTTATATTGGACCCTTTAAGGTATTGGAGCGCATCGGGCCAGTTGCTTATCGACTTGCTCTTCCCCCGAGGCTAGCCGGTGTCCACGATGTCTTTCATGTTTCCACTCTGAGGAGGTACGTCTTCGACCCGTCGTACGTCATCGACTTTGCACCACTCGAGGTCAGCGAGGATTTGAGATATGAGGAGCGCCCACTGCGGATTCTAGATCGGGAGATGAAAGAATTGCGCAATCGGACCATCCCCTATGTGAAGATCCTCTGGAGCAATCATGATGAGCGCGAGGCGACGTGGGAGCTCGAGTCAGCAATGATGGACGCCTACCCCTACCTGTTCGAGGCTCAGGATTGAGGTATGATCTTCGTTTCGAGGACGAAACTTTTGTTAGTGGGGGAGGATGTAGTGGCCCAGGTTTTCGTACTGTGTTTCACGTGAATCCTGGGTGAGAAACATCTATTATTGGTGTATTAGGTCCACAGTGCATCAAAGGGATGCTACGGATGGACACAGTGTGGTAGTTACTGTTGGTTTTACCTTCGGAGGTAATTGCCGAATTTTAGAAAATGATTTGGGCCAATCGGAGGCCGTATTTGAATTCAGCGCGGAAAAACGCTTGAAAACGGCTATTTACTTATTTATTTTGGAGTCCGGATGCCCAAAAACGGACCCCCGGAAGTTTTCTGCGCAAATTGGTGCATGGGGGGAGCCGTGGACCATCCCGGGACACGTGGCAGCCTATTATTGGGCCGGCGCACCACTCTCGGTCCACGGAGTAGACCGCCGGTGCACGGTGGACCGGCGGGCCACGTGGCGGCACCCGATTGGCCCGGCGTAGTGCGCTCGGCGCGCGGGGCAAGCCGGGCAGGTGCGGCGCGTGCGCGGTGCATGGTGGACCGGGGCGCGCCATGTGGCGGCCCCGGATTGGTCGGCTCATGTGCGCGTGGCGCACACAGAGCTGCCCGGGTGCGGCCGTACGCACGTGGGCGCACGTGGGCGCACGTGGGCGCGCGTGGGCGGCGGCGGCCGCCGAAAGCCGTGTCGGGCGGGGGGCCACGTGTCGCCGCACCATTGGCGGGCGCGCCCACCGCGCCGCCAATCACGGGGGACACGTGGCGCTTCCCCGTTGGGCCGCACGGCTGCCGCCTGTTTGGCGGACACGTGTCGGGCCCTAGGGGCGGGTCGGACGGGCGAAGGGTGCGGCCGATCCGCTGTGCGAGCGGGGCGTGGGCCAGGCTGCACTGTGCGCGCCCGGAAATTGCTGGGCCGGGCCGCACTGTGCGCGCCCGAATTGGGCGGGCCGCACTGTTTGCGCCCGAATTCCGGGACATATTGGGAATTAATCCAATTGTTTTGTGGGCCTATTTAAAGGCCTCCCCTCCCTTCTTTTTCTCGGTTTTTCGAGAGATAGAGAGGGAACCGGTGGGAGGGGCCTTAAGAGAAGTTTTTCATCTTCTTATTTTCTACCTCATGGTGCGTTCCCAGATTTTCTGGAAGTTCGACAGCGGCGATCCGGATTTTACAGTGTGCCCCGTTTTTCCCCAATCTCGGCCCGTTATCGTCGCATTTCAGTCCGAGGAGTCCCCTGCGCAGTACAGGAGTCCTCTTTCGACGATTTCTTCGCCGGTGTGTTCCTAAGAGGTAGGGCTTCGTTTTCCATGTTGGTGGTTTCTCTGGATTCCGATTCCTTGGCACGATTCCCGAGGTGTTTTGACCCCCTCTTTTGCTGCTTGGGTTTTTGGACAGCGACGACTTCGATGAATTATTTCTCAGCGTAGGAATATCAGATCGAGGCGATTCAAGAGTCGATTTTGGGCTACTTTTCGCGAGGAACGCAACCGTGATTTTTCTGAGATTTTAGGAGCTCGGGACAGAGGTGAAATTCCTCATTTTGCGTGCTGATTATAAAAAACAGCAAATCTGTTTTGAGACTTGTAGTTCTTACACCGTATACACTTATGTGATGTTGTAGGATACTGTTTCAGCTGACGGTGTGCATAGAGGACAGTGGGTATTTTCTTGGGTATTGGGCACGTATTTCGAGGTGGGTGGTTGTTGCTTACCTCATTACTGACTATCTCACTAGGAGTATTAGAGATTCCCGACTTTATACAGATAATCGGTACTTGTACTCATGAAATGCATAAGTAAACCCCACAAATAATATGACAGCTCATTTATGGTAAACTGGGACACTGTTGTTGGACATATGCTGTAAACTATCATCGCATGCTAAAGTATTATCATAAAACCATCTTTTCTAAATAAATATTTAAATACTTTCCTTCTGTTTTTAAATGCGAACCTTTGCATGCTTGTTTGGACATCTAAAGGGACTACTATTTATTGCTACACTATCTTTGGGACTTGACTTAGGAGAAACCATGTTTCACTTTTCTCCTTCGCATTTGGATATATGTTGCTCGGTTTGAGCAGGGTTTGGGATAGTGTAGTTGAGGCTTGAGTCTGGGACAGGTTTGACTCGATTATATATTGTGGGGTATTGTGGTAACCGCGGACATGAGGCGGTTAGCCAGATATTGTTTATGATATCAGATTGTGGACTTATAGGGTGTTGCGGCGACCGCGGACATTAGGCGATTGACCGGATGTTCACTTATGCATCAGATTGGGTTTCAGATTTTCCTAGTGGATGGTGTTTCCCACTTGTTTATTACTATTGCGTCTGATTGGGGATCAGGGTTACTTTAGTGGATGGATATTTCCCACTTTGATCATAGTCATGATCCAGTCCTGCTATTGTGAGACATTGGTTACAGAGATGCTTGATACAGAGGTACTTTACTCGTGTGGGTCGCTCCCCTCGAGTGCCACTCCGGAGTAGGATTTACACCGTGCCGAGCGCCGGGCACCTTGATGAGTTGCGATTGGTGACAGAGCAGGCAGTGCCAGTACTTCCTGGCCCTTTGATTGGGTTTCTTTGGGGCAGTTAGATTTACAGTTGCATGCATATACCGTAACCTTTGGCACAGCATCTAGAGGCATAGTAGTGGTAGTTTCTTTTTTTTTCCAGCAGTCTATATTGCATACCACTGTTCCTTCCTTTTTGCCTCTTATAGTCCTAGTGGGTGTGTCAGCATTTGAGGTTTTACCCACTAGGGGAGGCTACTGGTTTATCTAGTAGTTCTCACCCCCATTGTTGTTTTCTGTCTTCTTCCCTTTGTTTTGCAGAGTCATCTGCGCGAGCTGCTGGGCCATCAGCGGCTGATCGAGGTAAGGGGATTGCGGACTAGCTAGATCATCTACCCCGACTGTGAGAGTAGCTGGACTTTTATTGCACCCCTTTTGTATCTCAGATTACAGTAGTTTACTTTTGGGACTGGTTTAGCCAGCTGTTTGTATTTTGGTTAGTGAGCTGGGAGTTTATTGTACTTTATTTCAGCTTGTATCTTATTTCCAGTCTGAGATTACTTATAGTTCTTTTAGTTCAGCTCTGTTTATGCTCTTCTATTGTATATCTTATATCTGAGCAGGTTACCAGCGCTTCGTGTACATGGAAAATTCTGTGTGCACGGCGGATCTGTTGGCGAGCCTGGGTTCTGGTCTACACCCGGGGCGTGACAGTGCGACCCCACCGAGCTCAAGTGTATCTCATCTGTCTCAACTGTCTCAACAAGCGGCACATGCAGGCTATGATCCACGATCAAACAGATCGGAAACTCAATGCTCAAACTCTCACAACTCAGTCGGAAAAATACTCCACGACTCAATCTGGAAATGCCCAAAACCTCACATAATCTGTCGGAGAACCCTCTACGACTCAATCTGATAATGCACAACCCATGGCTAAGTCGGGAAACCTCCATGACTCGATCTGCCAGAACCCCAAAACTCTCAAAGCTAAGTCGGAGAACCAACTCCACAACTAAATCAGGAAAACATAATCCATGATCTGGAATAATCACCTCAATCCCCACAAGGAAACTCAACTCACATGACACTAGAACTCATCTCAAAAACTTTAAAAGAGACCCCTCGGCCTCCAGGCACGAGGTCAAGAGCACCCTGAACCAATGTCCTACCTCTGGCGAACTCATGATTTAAAAACCATCTTTACAAATGCAGAATTTTCTTAAAACGGGTTTTCTCGATTTTTAAAATGATCAGGGTGCAATTATGATGCAAACCAAACATGAAATCTAGTGTCATATAACATCAGGAATATGCTACAAATAATCTGGGGCTCTAATAAATCTTTCAGAAAATTCCAGGCAACTATCAGATTTAATTACAGAGAAAATAACATAATAAACATGATCAACTTGCATTCAATAGCATTAAAGGGCATTCCATAAATTTTGGAGAAATTCCAACCCACCTGGAACGCTTTCTGCAGGCAATCGCTGAAGTCGGTGAAGCGCCGAACCGCTCATGTCCAAAATCTGCCGAAACACCAAACCGCGCCGCGCGCGCGCACACTATTGCGATCCCCGGAAAAATCCCTGGAGCTCAAACAAAGTCCTCAAGTCCTCACAAAAATCCTGCGCGCACTCAACTCCTCTGCCAACATACACCAAAGCTCTAGCACAAATTACATACAAGCTCACAATCAACAAAATAGGTAAATCCACCCATACACACCACCAGCTCCAACTGCACGCACCCAAAAGCCCACAGCAGCTACACAAATCATATTAGGCTCCCAGCACAGTACAAAAATCCAACACACTCCCCACAGGCTTCAACAGCACACATTAATACATTCTCTAATTCATTCACCAAAAATCCATAGCACACTTAAAAAAATACTTGCTCACCTAATCACCAATTACTTAAGTCCACCCACACACACACAAGACCACAGTACACTCCTTGCTCACATACACCACACAGCACACACATACATTGTCCAGACTGCACAGGTGCAAAAATCCGCGTGCCGCGCACTCAACTCAGGCTCCACACAGCACCTCGCCGAAACTGCTACGATTGACGGCGTCCTGAGAGAGAAAAAGGGAAAAAACCGCGTCAAACTCGGTCCACAAAAACAGCGCGCTGCGGCAGCTGTTTCGGCGATAAAAGAGAAGAACGAAAAGAAAAACTATATATATATATACTTAAAAAATAATATGCTAACACAAATTAATAACGAGAGAGATATTTTTTTTAATAGTGAATATTGTTGTCATATATATAATTGACTCTAGTCGATCTATCAATAACCACGAATATTGTTGGATTCACTGTTTTCCGGAGAACATCGTTATACTAATATATTTTTTTTATTTTAAATTTTTGTAGCTTGTAACAAATCAATGGTATAACGTTGTCAAACATTACGTATACGATTCACTTTGCTCGATCCATCTATAACCACGAACATTTTTAGATTCGTTGTTTCTCGGACCATATCGTTATATTGATCTATTTGTCACCAAATAAAAATAATTTTCTATATAAATTTTAATGACTATCAAATATGCAAGTAAAAATTACCATCGATCTCTCATCTCGAACCGAATGTTCCTCAGATTCCTCTCGAACCGCATGTTCCTCAGGTTACTCTTGACAATAAGTATTTACAGCTGTACAAATTATAATCATTGAATGTCATTATCAGTCACAAACAATACTAATTGAGATAAAAAGATTACAAACCCTATTTTGTCGTAATTTTTTTTCGCACTAGAATCTCAGCAAAACAAATCACAAATCTATATATGGTTGCCGGTAAACATTATGATCTCCATAAAAAGATTACAAACCCTATTTTGTCGTAATTTTTTTTCGCACTAGAATCTCAGCAAAACAAATCACAAATCTATATATGGTTGCCTGTAAACATTATGATCTCCTATTCAATTTTTTTTTAAGGTTAATTACATATGGCTCTCTGTAAACATATCGAATAGCAGATATATCCCTACAAAGTTCAACTTTTCATATTTATCTCTTCAAAAGTCCAACGTTATTCATATATATCCCTCCGGTTTATTATCGTTACTTCACTGTTTAATTTTTAACAGATTATATGTGAAATAACAGTTTTGCCCTTAAAAAATGTCCCTCCAAAAAATAATACAGAAATATCTGGAAGGTAAAAATATAAATTTACCTCACTAACTAACAAAGATTAAGTATTTAACCTGTGGTTAACTAGATTTTTCTAACAGAGATAGATGGTAGGGATATATATGAATAACGTTGGACTTTTGAAGGGATAAATATAAAAAGTTTAACTTTGTAGGGATATATCTGTTATTCGATATGTTTATAGGAAGCTGTATGCAATTAACCTTTTTTTTTAATATTATATATAGAGAGAAAGATTATGATCTCCACTATTTATTTTTTTTAAAATATATTATATAATAGAAAAGATTGATTTGAAAACTGAGAAATGAAGTGCAAAAGATATAAGAACAATAATATGAATATTCACTGCAAAATAACAAAATTAAAATATATTTGGAGAGAAAGAGAGAGAAAGATTACGATTTTCATTCATTATTTTCTCTTTTCAACGTACGTAAACGTATGTCAACGTATATTGTATATAAAAGAAAATTGATTTGAAAACTAATAAATGAAACGTAAAAGATTCAAAAATAATAACATGAATCTATAATTTATTGAAATGGAATAAAATTAAAATAAATTTGAAGAGAGAAAAGTAGAAATTATGAATTTCATTTTACATTGTATAATAGAAAAAAATGATTTAGTCGGGTTAAGAGATTTAGTCTGGTTATTTTTTATATATAGGATTATTTTAAATTCTTACGATGTTACTAGCAGGATATAATAAATTCCATATTTTTAATTATATGGTTATAATATATCGATTATTTTATACAGTTACTTGTAAATGTATCGAATATCAGATATATTCTTTAATTTTTTATATTTATTCTTTCAAAAATCCTAAGTTATTTATTTATATCCGGTTTTTTAACTCCTCTTAACTGATTTATATTTTAAAATCAACATTTCAGCAAACAAAGTTATTTTGTATCTAATAAAGTATAATAAAAAAGATTTTAACTATTTTATATTTTAAAACCAGCATTTCAAGATAACCCACTTCATATCGAATAAAAAAAAAAAATTGAAGATTTATAATTCATTATGTCGAGATGCTTGTGAGAGAAAAAATTACGACAAAAAAGCGCTAAAAATATTTTTATCCCAATTAGTAATTTTGTGAATATTCAATGATTATAATTTGTACAATTGTGAATACTTATTGTCAACATGCGGTTCGAGATAAAAGATCATATTTGATAATTATTAAAATTTATGTAGAAAATTATTTTTATTTGGTGACAAATAGATCAATATAACGATATGGTCCAGAAAACAACGAATCTAAAAATGTTCGTTGTTATAGATACAAACGAATCCAAAAATATTTGTGGTCATAGATGGATCGACTAGAGTCGACAATGTATATGATGTTTGACAACGTTATGCAATTAATTTGTCACAAACTACAAATATTTAATATTAAAATAAAATCTCTCTCGCTATTAATTTATGTTAGTACATTATTTTTATTTAGTAACAAATAGATCAACATAACGATGTTGTTCGAAAAACAATGAATTCAATAATATTCGTGGTTACAAATAGATTGTTCGAAAAACAATGAATTCAATAATATTCGTGGTTATAAATGGATTGTCCGGAAAATAATGAATTCAATAATGTTCGTGGTTACAAATGGATTGTCTGGAAAATAATGAATCCAACAATATTCGTGGTTACAAATGGATCAATCAGAGTCGATCATATATATGACAACGTTATGATATTGATTTGTCGCACGCTACAAAATTTTAAGATTAAAAAATATATATTATTAATTTGTGTTAGTATATCATTTTTTAAGTATTATATATATATATATATATATATATATATATATATATATATATATATATATATATATATATATATATATATATATATATTCTTTTCGTTCTTCTATTTTGTCTTTGTTTTCATTTTATCAATTCTTCGCATTTTTTTCTGAGTTCTAGCGTCTAGACTTGGAGGTCGTTCCTTCGGGGTCTACCGCTCGACTTTTAGCGATGGTAGTGCAGCCTACCCTACTTGATCGCATAAAGGAGGGACAGCAGTCGGACCCCTCCTTCCAGAAGATTCGTGAACGGATATCGCTGGGACAGACTGACGATTATCAGCTGCACGCCGATGGCCCTATCCGATTCAGGGGTCGTTGGTGTGTTCCAGATGATGGTGAATTAAAGAGGGACATCCTTACTGAGGCGCATCGGTCCTTATACACGGTACATCCTGGCGGGACAAAAATGTACCGGGATATGAAGCAGCATTACTGGTGGCCTGGGATGAAGGCTGATGTGGCGAACCATGTGGCGCAGTGCCTAATTTGCCAGCAGGTGAAGGCGGAACACCAGAGACCGGCGGGAAAACTGCAACCGCTTCCTGTACCAGTTGGAAGTGGGAACAGATCACGATGGACTTTGTTGCCGGTCTGCCTCGATCCCAGCGAAGCCGCGTGGGAACGCGAGTCAGCCATGTTGGAGCGCTTTCCCCATTTATTTGGCTCCTAGTTGTATTAAGTTTCGGGGACGAAACTTCTTTTTAGGTGGCAGAGATGTAAAAACTTGAATTTTATTGTAAATAATTAAAGAGGAAAAGAATGAAATATCAAGTTGACCCCTTTTTCCTGCAGTATAAATTGCACAGTTTACGAGGCTAAAACGTCGTTTTTCAAACCGAGCCCTAGCTTGCATTGTGGTGCACCACCTTGCTCCAGCCAACTCCTCCGGCCAATCTCCGGCAAGCCGCAGGTGAGCACCACTCTTCTGGATCATCCCTCAGTACCATGCTCTAATTAGATCCTAAATTGATCAAGTAAATGTTAAGTTTGAACATAGTGCATCAAGTCGCTCACGAGGTGCTCACATTAACCCAATCTCACTGACTGCCAAATCTGGTCAAGTCAAGCCTGCGCATCCCTAGTGTATCAACATAGGGTGTCCAATCGGACTATCTCAGTACCATGTAAAGCAGTCTCAACAGGCGCATCATCATCGTCATCATCGCATCCGGAGCGGCAACTCGAGAGGAGCGACCCCACCGAGGAACAAGTGTGTCTCATCTGACTCAAAAAGCGACATCTGCAGGCTATAATCCACGATCGAACAGATCGGAAACTCGAATGCCAACTAACCCACAATCAGGTCGGAGAACCCTCCACGACTCAATCTGATAATGCACTCACACCCCAAAGACACTAGAAAAATCATCCACTAAGCTGTAAAAATCTATTCGGCCCCTAGGCACGAATATACATACATCCTGAACCTAACAAAACCCCTCAAGGTGATCTCAGTATAAAAACCTATTTTTAAAAGCCATTTTTGTTAAAACGGTTACAAAACTGTTCAGATGCATTTCTAATGTCAACTAAACATGCAGTCTAGTGTCAAAAAGTCTCAAGCGTATGTTGATGATAATTGGGTTTCAGGTCTGTCATTCAAAAGTGTTCTAGACAGCTATCAGATTTTACCGACTATAAAAACAGCTAAACTAGGCATGCTAAACATGCCTTCAACAGAATTAGAAGGCATTCTGTAAAGTTTGGAAGTATTCCAACCCACCTGGATGTGCACATTGATACGGAGTCCAAAGAGCTGAAATTTAATGTGCGTGATCCTCAGGTTCCCACGATTCCAACGCACTAAAAATCGACGGAAAACTCCTCCCGGTCACTGAGATATAAGCCGAACATCGCGGTAAGCTCAAATCATTCAAAATAGTAACCTTATCGCACATCTGTCCACAAAACAGGAATTTACCTTCTGCGAGATGCCTCCAAAAATTCCAAGAAAAATACAATTACGATTCTCGCGAAGTGTAGATAAGAATCGAGTCCTTAGACACCAAATTCCACCTCCCGTAGGCCGAGAAATTGCAAGATTACCTCAGCTCTGTCCAGAAAAGTGTTGCTGAAAAAAAGGGTCTAAAGATGCTGCAAGAACTCCCATAAAAACTCGAAACGGAGCAGAACAATAATACCAAAATCGAAGGCCTACCTGTCATGGAAACAATGCCGCAAAAATTGGTGAATAACTCTAAGAACTTAGCTCAGGGGAGCTTGCCGACGAAAAGTCGACGGAAAAGACCGATGTCGAAGAAACGTCGTGGCTCACGAGATCGGGGTAGGGAAAATATCAAAAGATCTCCAAAAATTCTCTAAAACTCCAATAAGTGTAGAAGACTCGCAGAAAAAACTCACTGTTGAAAACGTCTCCCAAAATGGATCTCAGAAAGTCCCCAAATGAAGCCCACAATGCCCTATTTATAGCTGAAATCCATGGAAGACCAAGATTCAGGTCAAGGGCATATTCCGGGCGCCCGAAAGTTACTGTGCGCGTCCGGAAATACGTGGCGCGCATCCGAGCTGTCCATGCGCAGCGCCCGAATCGCTGTCATTGCGCCACATGTCCCGCCGCCTCCAGCTCCGCGCGCCCCACGCACGTGCGATGACTTGGACCGGCCTATCACAGCGTGACACGTGGCGGGTCACCGTCCACGCGCGGTCCACCCGCCGATCTACGCGCCAGGTCTTCCGGAAAGTGCCGGCCAATCACATGCTGCCACGTGGTGTCACCCCCGCAGACGAAGCCCGACCAATCCTAGGCTGCCATGTGGCAGTGCGAAAACTCCTAGGTCCCGGTACACGCGCCATGGGTCGTGAACCGGCCTGCCCCGCCCGCGCCTGCCCGCACTGCCTGCGCCTGCCCGCGGCCATTCCCGCGCCTGCCCGCGACTGCTCCGTGCCTGCCCGTGGCTGCGCCGCCTCGCTCCAGTGCTACCCGCTGCCGCCGACACTGCCCGAGCTACAGTACCTGCCCGTGCTACAGTAAAACAGTGTCCGGAGTCCGAAAAATACAAGTAAATAGTCGATTTTCATCGTTTTCGCGCGCTGAATCCAAATCCGGCCCGTTTTGCTAAATTCCAATTCTAAAATTTGACGAAGGCTCCCGGAAAAGCAAACTTGATCCGATTTTCGCGCTGGGTCCAAATTCGGGGTCCGATTTGTGCACAACTATCACCATCACACAACATAGGCCTCCAGAAGCCACTGATCGCCCTGCAAAACTATCATGGAGATCCGGATCATCACGGGCTTGACTGGACCCGATGTGGCAGTCATTAAGATTAGGTCGATTTGAGAGATTCATGAGTGAGTGATTGTATTCTATCATTCTTTTCTGTCCTATTGGGGTGAGTGAGTACATTGTGTTCCTTCTTTTGGGTACTCTAAAACAGCGGGGGACTGCACACTGTCATACTCTTGGTTATCTTGAGTCGATGATGTCTATACTATCACCCCACAGTACTATTCTGAGTTAGTGAGCATTACTTATCATTATACTTTGAGCTTACCTCTTTGAGCATATTAGTTAGAGACATAGTAGCTGTGTATTTTTATTCTTCAGTTTTATTCCCTACTCAGATTATATGCTACTTTTGCCTCCAGTAAACTTAGTAGGTAAACCATTAATCTTGGAGACGGTACCTACTGAAAACTATTGTTGGATGTAGTTCTCACACCCCATGTGGTGATTGTTTTTCAGATACTCAGATTTTTCCTTCAGTTTGATTGGTGTTCTTGTTCGAGATGAGGGAGTCACGAGATAGATCCCTACCAGAGCTTCTGAGGCAGATAGAGGTACCCTTGTGGACTTGCTTTTACAGCCAGACAGGTATGATAGTAGATTTATTTACCTTCCAGCTCTGATACATTTACTGTTAGAGATGTTTTTGCAGGTTAGACGCTTCATCTATATAGGGGTTCTCATATAGGCGGCGGATCTGTCGGTGAGGGCGGATCGCAGTTTCGACTCCGGAGCGTGACAATTTATTATTAACTAGTCGAATCAGGTGGTTACATTTGGTATCTAAATGAGTTCCACATCGGATGAAAACAATATCATGATTGGGTACATAAGAGATAATGGATTCTAGTAATAATAACTGGATTTAAATATTTTGGTCTCGTAATTTTGGGTCCATCAGTTATTATTACTAGCGGGTCGAGTCATTACAAAAATATAATTATTTCACAGGTACAGTTAAATTTATTTAAAAAAATAAATGAAGCGAACAATATACTATTTATCTATTAAAAAAAATTATGATGGTATATATAAAAGATTTATTGGTAGTAGGTTGCTAGATTGTTACAGAAACATGATGGTATATATAAAAGATTTATTGGCAATAGGTTGCTAGATTGTTACAGAAACATAATTACTTTATATGTTCAATTAAATTTATTTTTTTTAAAAAATAAATAAAAACGACAACTTGCTCTTTCTTTCAAAAACTTATTTAATATTCTAAAATTAATATATATATATATATATATATATATATATATATATATATATATATATATATATATATATATATATATATATAACCTATATCACCTATATACTATTTTGATTTGACTATCTAATTTTTTAAAATTTTAATTTTAATATTTAATTTTTTAATTTATTTAATTTAAGTCATTGAATGGCTCTTCGAAAGAAAATATAAGCAAATTATTTATTTTCATAAATTTATAATACATAAATTATATAAAATATACTAATTAATTTGGTGAAAGCAAACAATATATTCAAAATTTAAAGTTAAAAAATTATTAATCAGCTTAAATTAAATAAATTAAAATGTTAAATTGCCGGATCGAAATAGGCATAGTTGAGATAAATTTTATATATTTTTATCTTAAAATTTAATTTAATAAACATAATTTAAAATTTTATATGCATTAAATAGTGTCTAAAATTAATGTAAAGGAATGGCCGTTTGATTTATACAAAATCTGTGTCTTTAGTTTATGATATTTTGATTAATTGTATAGGGAATGAGTTAATTTTAATTTTGAGGCTTCTATTGGTCCTGTTTAGATTCTATATATTTTGAAGTATAGTTTAATTATACAATAAGTATAGAAAAAAGAATTTATGAGATATTTGGAGAGTTTAAAAATACACAAACAAACTAGAGAACAGTTAAACTATACTTAAAAAAATAGGAAAAATCTTTCCTCTCCCACTTTTTTTTCTTTTTTTTTTTTTTTTTTTTTTTTTTTTTCTCACTAATCTTCCTCTTCTTCTCTCTCTACACCCACCTATTTCCTATCCACATCTATTCAAGGTGATTTGGATTCTATTTTGATGCATGAACACATTACTCGATATATTTATTATGTTTATTTAAAAAATATATAATATTTGATAAATAAGTAGCATGAACAAATTTATAAAATAGATATCATATTTGATTCTTAAATTATTATTTCAGAATAAAATAAATAGTTTGAAGGTAAAATATACTATTATACTAAATAACGAATAATAAGATTTTTTTAAAAGCAAAAAATCATGTATTGTTTATATATAGTTTTTCTATTATCTTTTATTTTTTTAAAAATAACTGCTAAATATAATTTTAATTATTTTTAAAAGTAATTTTTTTTTTAGCCAAACATAACTTTAAACTTATCTATACCAATACATTAAAGGGGGAAGCCTAAACGGCCTCCCCGCGTTTGGCGCTGCTTTTCCGTATGCGAGTAGACAACTCAGCTTTTCTTCCTCTGCTCTCACGCTTTGCTTGACTGCTCTTCAGCTCCCTCTATCTCACCAGCTCCCTCTATCTCGCCTCACCAACTCCCTCTATCGCTCAGCCCTCTCTCCCACCCACTCCGCGGCATGACCCTTCTCCCCGCTCCCTCTCTGCTCTGATGGGGGTTTCATACCTGCCTCCCACCCACTCCCCGGCTCCCATCCACTCCGCGGCATGGCGACTCCTCAGACCGCGGAGTTGCCGCCGCGGCAGGTTTCGCACCTGCCTCCCACCCACTCCCCGGCATGGAAGGTCTGCTCAGTCCCTTCTCCCACCCACTCCGCGGCATGGCGACTCCTCAGACCGCGGAGTTGCCGCCGCGGCATGCCCCTGCGCCATACCCGATCCCATGCCTTTTTCTTCCTCTCTCTCTCTCCCCTTCTCTCTCTTACTTTATCCGGGTATATATCTCTCCCCTTCTCTCCCTTACTTGGTATAGATGCTGAGTGGTTAGTTGAATCTTGCAAGCGTGGAATATTTCATCTAACTAAAGAGAATATTGCATCTTCTTATTTAATCTTGCAAACCTGGAATATTTTTTGCATCTTTATTTGAAGGTGATTGTTTTTTTCCTCTGTCAGTTCCTTATTTCTCTGATTTATACTGGTCCTCCTAGGTTTTTACCATGGTTAATTAGGATAGTGTGCTTGCTAAATTTTTATTTGCTTCCATTCCGTTTAGACTTCCCCCTTTAATGTATTGGTATTGGTATAGATATATATAGATAGATTTTGTTTTCTCTGTGCTTTCCTGGGATTCCCATGCTTAATTTTAGTGTTTCTGTTTTAGCTACAAGCCTATAACCGTAGCTTCTTAATAATATGGTTAATTTTGTAAGCAATTCATTCGTCTTTATTTCTATTAATGTTTCTGTAATTGTTTTGATATAATTCTCTTCCATTTTTAACTGATGTGCCGATGTTCTTTCAG
The DNA here is from genome assembly GCA_029204045.2 of Tillandsia leiboldiana. Lineage (NCBI taxonomy): Eukaryota > Viridiplantae > Streptophyta > Magnoliopsida > Poales > Bromeliaceae > Tillandsia > Tillandsia leiboldiana. The sequence goes on from CM055065.1 coordinate 6,399,218, forward strand.
GTTTTGCCGTCAAGGTAGACCCTATTAGTAATTTTGTGTTGGTGCAGGTAATTCTCAGCCCCAAATACCTTCAACAGCTCAGTGGTTTAGCTCAAAATCAGCAAAGAAGGTACTTTTTCTGTCATCATTCTGTCGTTTTAGTTTTTTAGACGATAACTTCTCATCTTTTATTAATTTTGTGCTTTTTATTATTTTTCTCTGTCGCGGCAGATTGCTGTTCCTTTGAATAATCTCCTAATAATGTTGAATGCCAAATTCCATCAGCATTTTCTGCTGCAACTAATGAATGCGGAACTGACCAGATGCTAAACAGTACATATGCATTTCATGCTTCATTACTTTACAATGGACTCTATCCAAATATCGCTCCGAATCGGAATTCATGGTCTGATCACATGAGAAATACTTGCAATACTCTCATAGAAACCTGTCCTTCAATCAATAGCAGCAATCTTTATATGGAATCAGGTATCAAATCCTACTGTTGGATCATTAAAGGTATTGGGCTCGAACATTTCTGGTTTTTTATTTTCTTTTAGGCTTCATAACTATGAGATCTAACAATAAATCACCGTTGACTTAATTCAGTTAGTACTCCCCTCATTCATCGGCTTCTTCTTCTACTTCTTCTTCTTCTTCTTCTTGAATGTGAATTTCAGGCAGATGCTGTGACAAATTAAGAATGGTATCCTTTCTCTTCTCATGACAAAATTTTTGACTGTTGCATGTTAGAGTGAAGTAGAAGACTCAGTCCTCATTCAGGTAGCAAGTTGACTAATGATAAAAGGTTTGTCCTCCTTCTATTATTCCCAACATTATTGCTGTTTTTAATTTTTCTGACTTAATGATTGCATTTCATTGTCCTTCAAGGTGTGAGTGTATGATTGCTAGATATTCTCTTATTCTTATCGATGATGTCGAGCTGTTTTCACTTTTTCTGATGCTACATTTTTTTAGATCAATTGTGCATCTTTAGAGTGCTGTGTCTGACCATATTACAGTCAGCTACAAGTATCTGTGATGTCATTAGTTGCTGTTGTTAAGATAATCTCAAAAGATTCCTGTTAACACTTTTAAGATTCTTTATTTTTGTTTTTGAGTATATCATTCTGTATTTTTATGCCATTTAATTTATTTATGGTGTTGGTTACAGATGCATGGCGTTGTTAATTTCTTTGGCCGAATTGCTATGCTTATAGACCAGAACACCCAAGCATTTCACATGTTTATGTCTGCTCTTCTACAGGTACTCTTTCCAGCTTGCTTTCCTACTGTTTCATCACATCATCATTTTTTCTCATAACTTGAAACATTTGGGGTTATGCTTTGGCTAATTGGAGCATTTGAAAAGGCGCTGTTCGAGTATAACTGTTCTAAGTACAATTGCTTTTTTTGTTAAAATTTCCTCAGCAGCTTCTTCTACATTTTATTTTTCTAGGAAGAAGAAGAAGAAGAAGAAGAAGAAGAAGAAGAAGAAGAAGAAATAACTTAAAAGAAGAAAGTGGTAGTGCTGTTTCTTTCCTAAATTAATTTTAAGTTGGCAATACAGTCTGTGAGAATTAAAAATGAAAAAGTGTATCAGTTGGAGCATAACAAGGGAATTTTATGACTGTTCAATGACCTGTAATGTTGATCTATGACCAGGATATATATGACTTAAAAGAGCTCAAAAATATGAAAAATCAGCAGTCATCAAGCAACACTTCTAGGTTTAAAGTTTAAACTGAGTGAAATATATTGATGATGTCTATCCAACTCAGGAATTAATCTTCATAGTGCTTCATAGTTAAGTGAATGTAGAAAAGTGAAATGAGAACAAATTAAGAATCATCTGGCATTTAAATTGATATATATATATATATATATATATATATATATATATATATATATATATATATATATATATATATATATATATATATATATATATATATATATATATATATATAGCAAGAAATTGGAAAGTCAGTTCCCACTAGATAGAACATTCACTGTACACCAAGAAGGTAGAAATGCACCATATCTGTGATTAATGAACAGCAATATATTCGGCAGTACATTGCCAGTATAACTTCTATGGGAGATGCTCATGCTCATAACTTCCAAACTGCCAAAGATGCTGGAGGAAGCCGTGTTCTCAAGGCTTTTCTTTCTTCAGCTGTCTCTACAAAACTGAAGCTCAAAGTAATTGTGAAGTAAGCAATTGTTCTGCATCCAATCTTTACACTCTTTCTGTGGAGTAGGCATTATTCAATTTGGAAATGTGTGAGTGTTAATCTTTGTGTTTGATTGGGGAATGAGAATGCAACTTTAGAATTTTAAGACTTTATAGCTGCAATTTGCTAATTTAGGTGCATTATTCGATTTGGGAATGTGTGAATTCGTACTTAGCTTATAGTGTTAGTATTTGAGTTTGATTGGGAATGAGGATGGAACACTAGATTGTAAGACTTGATAGCTGCAATTTACTAATTTAGTTGTGTTGTTCCATTTAGAGATGTGTGAATTGCTTATTAGTTTGCACTTTGATTTGGAAATGTGTGAATTGCTGATTAGTTTGCAGTTCAGTTTGGAAATGTGTGAATTGCTGATTAATTTGCAGTAATTGAATGCAGAAAGGTGAATAAGTTTATTTATCCAGTAATAGCTGCTACATTGTGATGTAATTATGGTCTTGCCAAACTAAAATTAGATCCTGCTTAGTGAATTAAGTTATAAACAGTCAGTTTTTTGATATCTTTATGATATATTTGGTCATTTTTATCTGTGAATTTCAGGGTGAATCTTTGAGTTTGATTGGGAATGGGAGTGGATCCCTAGATTTTAACTTTTGATAGCTCCAGCTTGCTGATTCACCAGCATTTTTCGAGTTGGAAAAACCCTTTATGGCAGGATGCATCACTATATAGAAGTAGGTAGACTTTTGACTTCTGCTGCAGAGAGAATCCATAGTGATGAACTTTTAATAGCCATAAGTGCTTCTTCTTAAGAGTGAACTCTCTCTTTGACTATGTTAGTAAACAATTAACTAGACTACTTTACGTTTTAATTATGCATATTTTTGGGGTTAAATTTGAGGTGATGCTATTTGTTAGTAAACAACTGTTATATGTATTAATTGTACTTTTGTGCTCTTTTTTTTTTTCCTAACTTATAAATTTAAAAACTTTATAATATATTAAATAATTTATTATTCATTGCTTAATAATTATTAATTATAAATATTATTTTATTCGGCCGCCGCGAAGCGCGGGTTATTTAACTAGTTCTTATAAATTCTCCAATAACTAATATATTTTTTTTTAAAAAAAGTATTTCTAAGGTTTCTTTTGGATTACGGAAAGAAGAAAAAATAAGTAATACTGCGTTTCGTATTTTACAATAAATTAATTATAATATATTTTTTATAGTTTTATAAAGTAACATAAAAATATATATTTTTATCATAATTTTATTTTATCTACTAATATTAGATATATTTCAAAATCAGACTGCGCCAGCAAAAATGAAAGGTTAGATAACGGAGGTGTGAGATATACATTTCTTTCGAATGTATATGTTGTATTGCTCGTAATTTTTTTTTTTTTTAAATATTTTTAAATTTATTTTTTTTGTGAGGTCGAAGTTCAACACGAGGGGATGATGATGGGGATGGGCGTGGGGGGCGGTCTGGCCGAGGAAAGGCGACCAAACAGCATATCATATGGGGCCCATTCTTTTTGAAAGGCATGTCAGTCTTTTCTCGTCTGTTCACTGAAGTTTAGTTAAGTTGTGTTCTTTTATTAATTATTAATTATTTTTATTTTTATGTAAGTGACCAACCGAAACGGATTCCTTTAAAAGTGGTCTCAAAAGTGGAAAAACCCATCCGAAAACTTTTGCACACTTCCTGCATAATTTTTTATTTACTAAAAATAATATTTAATTTATTTTTAAAAACTTTAAAAATATTTAATATATTTTTAATTAATCAAAATGCCCTTATTAATATTTAAAAATTTCTTTACATATTTTTAAAAGTAAAAAGCCTAATATTTACTAATGACAATTGGGATATAGAAAAATATTTTGGTAATTTTAGAATAAATTTAAAAAATTTTGAATAACAGTTAGAAATAAATAAGTATTATTATTAGTTTTTCATAATAATTGTAATTTTAAAATATTACTATTATTTTAAAACTTTTTTTTTTTTTTGCACTAATCACACTATTTTTCTGAATTAGTTAACTCTGAAATAGATATTTGCATAATTATATACTATATTTGTTGTAGATTTTTAGCAAGTTTTCAACACATTAGCATTTCGCTTTTGGGATTAATAGTTAGCGCCAACGATCCGACAAGTGGTATCGAAGCCAGTGGCACGGGTTAGATTCCTACGCGGTGCAGGTGTCGAGGGGATTTTGGCTATTTATTTATGGATTAAAATAAGTCAAACTTCTTGCTCCGTGACAATAGGCTCAGAAGACTAATAAGTTGAGTTGGGTGAGTCCAATAAGTTGAGTGGGGCTGCAGTCCATAATAGACCTAACGCCAAAATGCCCAACAATAGACCTATCGTCCAGATAGGTTGAGTCCGGTCGAGACCCGCGAGCGCTGTGTCTTTACACTTTAAGTAAATTGGTTGCATATTTCTAACAACTTAAATTTTTGGGATTAATGGTTAACGCCAATTTTACATCATAAAATTTTAACCATTTTTTTGTTTTAAAAGTAGGATACCTTTTCTTTTTTTACACTTATATTTTTAAATAATCCTTTTATTTTACATATAAAAAAAAAAATTCTTTCTTTCTTCCACCTTTTCTCTTCTAGTTTTATTCATCCTCCTCTTTCATGCCTCATCCTTGTTTTCACTATTCAAATAATTAAATTGGACAATGTATATGCATGATATAGCGAAGCCGCGAAGCTCTATTTAAAAATCAATGTGAAAAATTAAGAATGAGAAAGATTTTGTTATATTCTTAAGTAGGAGTGTAGTGTGAACTGTGTTGGGCTCGTACAACCCACATTATCTCGGGCCGAAAAATCTGCATCCCATGGCTCCTAATTTGGATCGGACTTTGGGGAATTGAAATTTTCGGACCTTCGGCCCAGTAGAGTCATGATTAGGTTGGACCCGTACTAGTAAGTTATTACTTTTATTATTTTTTATTTTTTTTGTTTACATTTACAAAATAAAAGGACTAAAATAGTCTTAATAGTCTGATTTTTCTAACTTGAATTTGAATTTGAATTTTTTTTTGGTCCAAACTTGAATTTTACTTTATTTTTCCACCTAAAAAGGGGTTTTTGGGGAAGTTGGGGCCTTTCCCACTTTGAGACCTAAGCCGAGTCACAAAGGGGAAGGATGCCTAAGTTTAAAATTACTTTAAAATGAGAGCATTTGACATTGGTACCAGCTTTCCAAGGGGTGGGACTGGTCCTATCAGTTTTTTTAATTTTAATTAATTAATACTATATGTATATTATTTATTTATTTAAAACAGTTATCGAGCCGTGTCGGCATGCCGGCCTAACATGGCATGTGCTTTATGTGTGGGAGGGACTGCGGGCCGTCTAGGGGTGGCCCAACATGACCCCTTGCCGTGTTGGGCAGTGCCGACCTATTTTACATCCCTACTATCCAATACTTATTTATAAAATAAATAGGAGTGATGTCACGAGTTATCTCCCTTCTGTTCAGGTTATGATCGCTGCAGTTCCATAAAATTCAAATTAAAATTTTGATGTAAACCTTATGAAAATGCAAGGCTTAGGATAATTTAGGAAGCTCATTTATCCACCATGGAGGAAAAAACCAAAGCAGTATGGCAGAGTGAGTAAGAAAAACAATATATATGTATATATATATATATACATATATATATATATATATATATATATATATATATATATATATACATATATATATACATATATATATAGAGAGAGAGAGAGAGAGAGAGAGAGAGAGTTATGCTGGAATATTATTAACAGTATGAAGTCATTGGTGCTATTAAATTTTTAACTCTTGAATTAAAAGATGTGTGATTGAGATGATAGTGAGCCCCTTGGGTAATAGGTGGTTGGAAAAATCGTAAAATCTAACGGATGAAAATGATCAAAGGAATTGATCTAAGGGTAGAAAACTTGATAACACAAATAACTTGGTACTATTAATAGTATAGTAGCCAATATATATATATATATATATATATATATATATATATATATATATATATATATATATATATATATATATATATATATATATATATAGTTCGGCTACTATGCTTGTATAAGCACCAATTAATTGGTGCTTATAAATTTCTATCGTTAGATCTACTTCTTTGACTAATTTCATTTCTTAAATCATTCTATTTCACTAAACACTCACTTAACCCAAAGGATCCACTATCATCCTAACCACACATCCTTTCATCCAAGGGCTAAAAATCTATAAGTACCAATGATTTGGTACTTTTAAAAGCATAGTAGCTCAATTATATATATATATATATATATATATATATATATACAGAATTAGGTTCTTGTACTATTGATAGTATTGGAGCTCCTATACTATAGTTCCATTTTTATTTTAGGGTGTTCAAATCAACGATTCACACATTCGGCCCAGCACGGTCTTGATTGGGTCGGACCCATACTAGCAAGTTAGTGGGGAAGGCAGATGAGTCCCCCAATAGTTCTCTTGTTGCCGGTCGATGTTCCGCCCCATCGGCCTTGCTCCCGTCTGGAACAAGACTGCTTGCGGCTGTACTAACCCCAGTGGCGGCGCCACTTGATAAGTAGCCGTCGGTGGTGCAACTCCTTATTGTTGCACTGTCGGCATTGCCGGCGCCATCGGGATTGATTGCGTCGTCAACGGCTGGAGTAGTGTGGAGACGATCCCTCCATTATACGAGTCGTTTTGGGCTAGAAGTTGCTCGATTCGCGCTGTATTTTCGTTCGAGGCCGATACCGCGACCAATACTGAATCCAAGCGAGCGCCTTGCCCATGGCTGCTTCTTTCGAGAGACAATTGGGTTTTCTCGAAAGACTCTAACATTCGAGCCATTTGCCCGAACAACTCTGACAGAGTTGGCTCTTGTGGAGCCGACCTTCCGCTGGTCTCAGGGATCTCTGATCGTGCCGGCGGTGGCTCATCCGCATGTTCGGCGCTACTGGCCTGGTCGTTCCCCGAGGGTCTGGGAACAACTCTATTTTTGAGACTCAAGCTATTATCTTCTGATATTTTTATCTGTAGAATAAAGGTAAAAGTTTATCTGAGGGTCCCACCGGGCGTGCCAAAAAAATTGTTGGTGCCGAAATGTGCCACTGACCATTTGACCAAGTATGAGTTGACATTCTGAATGTGATGCGCTGCGTGCCAAACGATTGGGCCAAAAAGGGATCTGCTCGGCCGAGTTCTTCTCAATCAAACTCTCAATGGAGTTCGGCTTGGAGAAGCCGAACTAGGATTTGGGGACAAGAATTAACACGGCCTAAATAGCCGATTAAAAATTGTATTGCTCGGAAAAAGGTTACAAGGGAACAATTACAGGTACAAATACTCCTAGGAAAAGCTGTAGATGCAGGTATGAAAGGCTAGCTAGGAAAGCGGTAAAGGAAAGTTGTAAATTTACCCTAGGAAAGTTGTAAGGAAACCGATAAATACTGGTATGAAAATCTAGTCTAGGAAAGCAGTAAATGCAGGTATTGAAGGTATTTAAAAGCTAGTCACTGGCTTACGAGATTGCAGGACCCCTTTTTTTTCGATGGTTCGATTATTTATATCCGCTCGAACCAGATGTATGATCGTCGTTTTGGGTAATCAGCATAACTCAAGGAAAATCATCGCGCATTTCTCAACTACTTCATTTTGAGTTGATTTTTTTCGGTTGGATAGTAGCTTTTTTCCGTCTACGTTCATTCCCAAGATTGACGCGCCAAGGAGTGATCCCTGTCTACGTTCATCCCCAAGATTGACGCGCCAAGGAGTGATCCTCGGTGCTTTTCGATGCTGGGCGCTACTCGCTATTCCAGAATCAGTTACGCAATTCGCGCCTACATTTCGTGCTTTCTTCTTCCAGGATCTTTCCTTTTGCGGCTCGAGCAACTGATAGCTGATCCTAGACTCACTTCCTTTTGCCATTTGGCTGAGGTGGTCCGATGACTTGCCTTGAACCGAGGACGGTCGTGATTAATACGCGAATACCTATTTTTGTGTCGGCCATTTCTTCTATCGGTCGATGTTTTTCGGCCGATGGTGGATGCCACGTGTCGCTTCCCTATCGTACCGATATTTTTGACCTCAACACTCTCCTCTCTCTCTCTCTCTTCCTCTTTCTCTCTCTTTCTCTTTCAATCTCCGTCTTTTCCACTTTCCTTTCTTTATTACATAAATTTCTTTTTTTTTTTTATTACATGAATGTCCATAGAAAACTTGATTTTACTTTATTTTTTATTTTTTTAATGCTGTATTTGAGTGTAGTGTAAATACTTAAAAACGTAGGTATTAAAACCGTATGGTATATATAAGAAAGTAATTTCGTCAATAAATACGATAAATATTTTTTTTCTTATTTGTCGATGAGAATAATTATTAATAAAAATAGCCGATGATTATAAAGTTTATATTGTAAAACAACGTTATGAAATTAATAGAAAATGATAGTAAAAATATTAAGAAAATAATAAAAATTAAACTTTCTTTACATTGAATATATTTCTTTATTTTTTGAATTTTAATAAATCTAAAATTTTAGTATATATTTTAAACTAAAAGCATCAACAAGTTAATTCATGTTTAATTCAAAATTCAAAAGTTAATTTTAATCCACTTTAATTAATTTGTTTAATTATTATTTCAAATTTAATATTCAGAATTAAATTTAATTTATGATTTAAACTCAAATTTTAATTTTAATTTAAAAATTCATAATTTTGAATTTAAATTATATAATTAAATTTCAGCTCTGAATTTCAAATGAAATAAAAAATAATAAAAAATTTAAAATTTAGATATATATTTGAAATTAAATTTAAATTTGATTATTTATTGTAATCAATAATAGTTAATATAATAAGTAAATATTAGTAGATAAAATTTAGAACAGTTATTAAAAAGATATAAAATATAAAATAAAAAAAATAATTTAGTTTAAAAAATGAAATATATTTTTTGCTTTATTTTTTTTTATGATATCCAACGATTTAGATTGGATGATATTTTACGATTTAAAGTTATTATAGAATACAAATATCTAAAACTAAAAAAAATATTTAATAACTATAAGATATTTATCAGTAAATGAACCATTGCATATTATTTTTTTTAAGAGAAAGGTAGCGCGCCACCCACTTTATTCAACAGAAAAATGAATTAAGCAACATGGGCGAGACAACTAGGTCTCCCGAAAGGATGAACAAAAAAAAAAGAAAAAAAAAAAAAGAAAAAAAAAAGAAAAAAAAAAAACCCGGAGGCAGTGGAGCACTCAGCCCAGAATGCACCAACTCTCTCTCGACCCCCAGCTAATAGCAGAAAGAGGACCAGTGTTTGACTGCTGGAAAATAATCCTGCTCCTGATTTTCTACAGCACCTACCAATGCGCTGACAAGTAAGTTAAAGGTCCGTTTTCCTGTAGCAGAACCCCAACCACTTCTCCCACACCTTGCGAACACTACCCCCTAACACCTCAAATTCAACAACTCGATCTCCCGACTCGATCACGAACTGTGCGTATACACTTCCCAAAAGTAAATAATCGGTCATCTCGACGAGTGTACCGCAAAGTACACACCGATTATTCCCCGTCCACCCCCTATTCTCAAGATTGTCCGCCGTAAGGATCCAGTTCTTAAGGACGAGCTAAATGAAAATCTTAACTTTTGTTGGCGTACACAGCTGCTAGATGGAAGATGCGATGTAATCCCGTAGCCCCCCATCACTAAGCATCCTGTAGGTATACTTAACAGTAAACAACCCTTTAGCGTGCCATCTCCATAGCACTCTATCCCCTCTATTCTCCGGCTAGACCCGGCCCACTATTCCCTTAAGTAAAATCACACGTTCCCTAACAGTCCTTCCCCTCGTAGCCACCCCTCTTAAGATTCTCCTCCATCTCCACCTATTGCGATCTAAGCAGGACCATACTCTAATTGCCTTCCTATCCACTTTATAGTACAACAAAGGGAAGAGGGACCGTAAGGCAACCTCGCCACACCATCTGTCAGTTCAGAAATTAATCGTTCTTCCATCACCAAGCGAGTAGGAAACCCCCCCTTTAAAGATCTTTCTAGTGGCGATAGCATTCCTCCACCATTGAGATGCCGGTCTAAAAGAGTTCCTCTCCCTCAGGGGTTGCCTCTTCGAATAATAAAGCCCTCTAATAAGTTTATTCCACTGCAGGTCGGGATTCGAGAAGAACCTTCACCACCATTTGCAGAGAAGGGCGTCATTCATAACGCACATGTCCAGACCCCCTCCTTATTTTTGCACACATTTCCTCATGCGACTAACCAACCCCACCTGAGTAGGTTCGAGGTACCAGCCCAAAAGAAATCCCTTCTAAGAGTCTCAATACGTTTAACTACCCATTTAGATGCCTTGAAGACTGAGAAGAAATACAAAGGAAGGTTGGTAAGTACTGCGTTAACTAGTATGAGTTTTCTACCTCTTGAAAGTAGCTTAGTCCGCCACCTCTCGATTTTTCTTTATATTTTGTCGATTACCCCTCTCTAGTCCTCCTTCCTTAATTTTTTATTGGACAAAGGTAGACCAAGGAATTTAGTTGGAAAATCACCTACTTTACAATCCACAATCTTCGCAAGTCTGCTCCCCTTGCCCTCCGCCCTGCCGATGTAGAACAGTTCTGTTTTGTCCTTATTAACTTTAAGTCCGGATGCCCACTCAAACAAGTGCCGAAGGAATCTAGGGTGTCTAATTTGCTTCTTCCGAGCTTCGCAGAAAAATAAAGTGTCATCCGCGTATTGTATTAAAGATACCCGACAATCCTCAGACGGACCTAACCCCCTAATAAGCTTATTCCTTTCCGCCTCATCCGTCATTCGTGTTAAGCTCTCGGCCACCATGAGAAACAAGTAGGGTGAAAATAGTGTCCCCTTGCCTCACCCCTCTCTTACTCTTGATCCAATTAGTAGCTTCTTCGTTCACGAGCACTGCCACTTTCGCGTTCCCGATACACTTATTAGCATGTGATTGTTATGATGTAATTATTATGTGCTGGTAAGGTTTTAACCTTAAATATAGAAATGTACGGTTTAGATAATAATAGTTTTTAGAATTTCGTAGATAGTTGGTAAAATAGTATTATTAAATACTATCGTAAGAATTAACTTGACGCATTATGCAGGCAGAAATTATTATAAAAATTTACAAATTAAATAAATAAATAAAAATATAAAAAATAGTAAAAAATAAATTAGTTAATGATATAAAACATATATATTTACAGAAGTAGAACCATAATTTTCTGAAAAAAATAAACCGTTAATAAAAATAAAAAAACTACACCTACTAAAAGTTTAGAGATGGACAATCAATATAAAATCTATAAGTATTATCACTGCTTTGATTGAAATGGTTAAAGAAAAAAGAAAAATTTTTAATTAACGAACGGAAAAGAGACACTTTAATTTGGTAAGATTAATTAGACGCTTTAATTCGGTAAGGCATCGAATAGTTAAAAGAAAATTTTTGACGAATGATTGAAACGGTTAAAGAAAAATAGTTGATGGTTTGATTCAAAAAATGACTAAAAAAGAAAAAAATAATTGGGACTGGTTCTTCACAAAAAATGACTAAAAAGGAAAAAAAAAAAATGGGGCGACTGGTTCGGAGAAAAAAACATTAGAGAGTAAAAATTGATCCAACTTGGTCTAAGAAATTAATTAAAAAATCAATCTAACAAATAAAAAATCAGGTTCAATATATATATATATATATATATAGTTCGGTTACTGTGCTTATACAAGCACCAAGTAATTGGTGCTTGTAAGTTTTCTACTGTTAGATCTAATCCTTTGATTAATTCTATCCCTTAGATCATACTATTTTACCAACTACCCACTAAATCTAAGGGGTCATCATCATCCTAACCGTACATTCCTATATCTAAGGATAAAAAACTCACAAGTATAAATAACTTGATACTTTTATAAACATAGAAGCTCAATTCAATTCAATTCAATATATATATATATATATATATATATATATATATATATATATATATATATATATATATATATATATATATAAATTATAAATAGTTCCGGTTCAAAACAAAAAAAATTGAAAAAAAAAGGACAGTGATTCCGTTTAGAGGCGATTAAAAACAAAAGCAATGCTACTTCTATATCTATTTTCGGGTATAAATCTTACACGCCACTTATACAAGAGTGGAGATTTTTTTATTCATTATTTTAAAGTGATATCCATTCCATATTAAAATAAATGAAATGTAAGATATACTAATATTTTTAGATATACATTAAGTATTTTTCTAAAAACAAAAGAAAAATGAAAAGGAGAAGAGAAACATAGGAATAGTTAGATTCAAAAAGAAAAGAACTATTAGTTTGATGGATAAAATTATTTAAAATTCATATATTTATATAAATAAATATTTATAATATTAAAATAATAGTAATAATAACAGAATCTTACGTTATTATTTTTTTGGTTAATACTAAGTGTACACCTCAAATGAAATGCACATCTTTTATCCCATTGAGCACATCTTTTATCCCATTGATCTGACCGATAAATTAGTCTTCATTTTATTTATAATATTAAAATAATAGTAATAATAACAGAATCTTACGTTATTATTTTTTTGGTTAATACTAAGTGTACACCTCAAATGAAATGCACATCTTTTATCCCATTGATTTAATGATAGAGTGAATTTTATCGGTCACTTCGAAATGACCGATAAATTAGTCTTCATTTTTAAATGAAATAGAATATGTGATATACACCCCATTTGAGATGTATAGATAGCATTATTTTGTCTGCTTTACCTTTTTAGTTCGGATTTATATATTTTTATAGATAAATATTTATAATATTAACAAAAAAAAAAAAAAAACTGGGAAATAACGGAATCGCACCCTGTGAACTCCGTTTTTACTCCCTAACCGCACCATGTTAATAACTCCGTCTCTTTTCTCTCTCTTTTTCTGTTTTACCTCTCTCTTTACTCCCTCTCACATCCAGACGTCTTTCTCACTCTCTGCCCAGATCTCTCTCGTCCAAATAATCTCATTCTCCTGCAGCAATCTTTCTCGCTAATCCTCTCCCACCGTCCGAGCATACCTCCTCCCACATCTCCCCGACCGTGCGCAAGATCGACGATCAGATCCCGCCGTACACCTCCTCCCAGTTCGATCCTAAGTGCTGGTAAGTTTTTAGTTATTTTTTAGGCTTGTAAGTTTATTTTTAAGATGTGAATGCTTGTATGTTTTAAACTTATTTTTTTTTTAGATTTTTATCTACTGTGACAAAAAAGAAAAATACTAATCAAGCTTCTATTTTTGAAATCATGGACTTTTGATTTAGTCTAGAATTTTTGAAGAAATTTGAAATTTTAATTGATTTTTTTGGGCTTTTAAGTTTATTTTTAAGATTGAATGTTTGTAAGTTTTTAGTTGATTTTTTGGGCTTTATGTAAGTTTCTAAGCTTATTATTATTTTTTTAGATTTTTATCTTTAATAAGAAAAAAAAAGAGAGCTTATTTTAAGTTGTTAATTTTTAAGCTTGTTTTCAGTTGATTTTTAAACTTATTTTAAAGTTAATTTTCATACTTCAAACTATGATTTGATTTGTGTAATTTTTGCAACAAACATGATATTGAGCATATCGGCAGCTGATTTCTTAAGCAGATGCATGAAGTACAAACATTGTAAAATTTGGTGGTTGTTAGTTAGCATTCATCTGCAGCAGTATATTGAGCTTATTCAATAAGCAATTAATGTTGTTCAGGCTGTCCAAAAGGAAGAAACAACTGTAACGACCCGGCCCACCAGCAATAATAACTCGTTGGGACCAAACCACAACCCAAAATGCTTAAGCCCAGTTATTACTACTAGTGTCCATGTCTCATATAAACCCAATCACAATTCCATCCACATCCGATGTGGGACTATTGGAGGCGTCACAGACTCCCCCCGTTTAGGCCTGACGTTCTCGTCAGCCCAAACACACACACAACAGTCCAAGATCACCAGGCGATGTGAGACTCGTCTCGCTAATCCTGTCATTTAGACCCAGACTCAGCCGAGACTCGCCGCACACTTCCGACTGGTTATTGGCTCTGATACCAAATTTAACGACCCGGCCCACTAGCAATAATAACTCGTTGGGCCCTAACCACAACCCAAAATGCTTAAGCCCAGTTATTATTACTAGTGTCCATGTCTCATATAAACCCAATCACAATTCCATCCACATCCGATGTGGGACTATTGGAGGCAACAATCACATATGAGACAAAAGATCACCATATATGATTGTAGAAGAACAGTACATATAGACTTGTGGCTGTTCTATTGCAGCCAAGATGCAGCCTGGAAAGAAGCAAAGTTCCTAGTTCCGACAGAATATGTACACAGAATATTATGTGATTCTGCCAACTCTCATCTAGTAGTAACATTGTGTATTTCAAAAATCCTAACACCTGATTCTGCTCTGCCTTCGAAAGCACTGATTGCTGCACTTCAGTATGCTTTCCTGCTCCTAATTTGATCATGGGAGAAATTTCTTTATTTAATCTTCCAATCTTATTTTATAGTGAGGTTGCACTGAGGTCTCTTACCTTTTCCTGCTGGTGAAGAGAGGATGGGGATTTGGGGATTCAGGCCAAATATTGAGCTATTGCCTTCCTTTCAGTTGAGACTCGTGTGCTATAAATTTGTTCTGGTTTTTTTCATTAAATCACAAGGCATAGAGCCAAGGGATTAACATCCATCGGATGGTATGACAAATTTCACTTTGGAGAGTTAAACTTCAAAATCAGAAGTTGGGGGGTCAATTGGCAAATGGGTAAATGTTTTACAGGTACTCTCTTACAATGGGTCTTTGCTTTAATATATGAAGAGAGAGCGATCTACTACATGTACAAAGATATACATCTACAAAGATATACATGCTTTAGAACCTGGAGGCACACTCCGATAACTGCAAGATGTTTTAACAGGGAATATGGGCAGCTATATGTCGAATGTGCAGATATTTATAATTTCTTCATTTCTGTGTAATCAGGTTATAGTGTGCTGTCTTGAAGCTTCTCAATGGCTCACGGATCGCTGGCTAGCCTGCTCTCTCTTCCGTTCTTTGTCCTTGTCTCTCTAGCTCTCACTCACGGGTCTATTTTCTGTTTCCTGTCTCCAGTAGTATTTAGCCAAAATTGTCTTTTTGATCCATCTCTTGTTTTTACTATTTTTTTTTCCTTCTGGAAATATACAGCTGTCATAGGATTAGAATTGGTAGGCTATAGTACTACTCTTTTTGGATTGTCAGTTAACACATTATTTATTAGTGGCAGCTTGGAATTAAAGGAGCTAAACACTGGAAAAGAGCTTGAGGGAGAAACTCTCCCGTTAAATATGGGCCATCGTGTTTATAAAGTAACAGGTCTCAAAAAATCTGTTTGGTATGAAGTCAAGATCTCCTATCCAGCTTCTGTATGATTGTTTTTCTCAACGTGCTCTTAGTGCATTTTGTTAAAGACTTAGTTTACAGTTGAAAGGAATTGTTTAAACATTACGGTGTGTGATAGATTCCTGCAAGCTTTTCGATTCGATTGGAAAGAGAAGCTCCACAGCTTTGGTTGAACAACAATAGGAGATTGCTTAACACAGAGAAACTTATTTTCCAGGCTGATAGTTTTAATCCGGTGAGTGTATGTGTCAACTTAATAACATGAATTAACTATTTTTATGGTGATAAGAACACTTGCTTTTTGCCTCTAGGTATATGTTCAAGTAACTATGAAGGCTGCTGGGGTTGTTGCGCAACCATACGCACAAAAGAGAGAAGTCATACTCTTCAATATTGGTATGTTTTAGTTCCTTATCACATCCTTGTAGTGATGTTCCTTGTATCATTTGTCGTTTGTCAATTTGGAACTGATGTTTGTAAGCGTTACTAAGACATTTGTGAATGAAGAGTTCACTATTAGCTTAATTGTAGAGTTATGCTTATCTAGTCACACTTTCAAATTCAGATTTACAGAATATAGATAAGCAAATGAAAGATATGCTGTAGACTTCATAGTTTGTAATTTAAGAATTGGATCATATTCGATGAGAAAGCGAAGGCAAATTCAGGCAATAGAGAGAGCTAACATGAAACTCCTCTTTTTTTTTCTTTTTTTTTTTTTTAATTACTATGCTTGGTTGGACCGTAGGATGAACTACTTTGGTTTTCCAGTATGGCTCTCATGCAATAAAGAAGAATCTTGGTTAGACGCTTAAGTGGATACTGATAATGAATGATGAAAATGATGACCTTATATACTCATGTAGTCATTTACAATTTGCATGCAATATGAAGGGGCCCAATTAAGTTTCCCTTTACATGAAGTGACAAGGATGATGAAGGAAATGGTTGATTGTTCAAGTTGTCCCCCTTCAGTGTATAATCTCCTAATTTTTTTAGCATTCGGAAAGGCTTCAACTAGTTGAGGAAGGGCTCCAAGCAGTAATTGTCATCTGAAAATATTGTAGTGCAATGAATTGTGTTTAGAGATAATCACCTAATATCGTCTCACACCATGAGCAGATATCAGATATAAGGGTCTGGTAGGGGCCACATTCTCATAAAGATGCGAAACTTCCAGTCAAGCGTCTGAAATCTGAGCAGCCTACAGATTAACACAGATTTCTCTTGTTATTTTTACTTCCTTTCGATGTCAGCTTATATTAAATCATGTAGAAATCAGTGTGCGCTTATACTTGGGAGAAAATTGCATGTTTCTCTGATTAAGAGTAGAAAATTATACTGCAGGGTGTCAATATTGACAGTAAATCTGTTTCCGACGATAATCTTAGTACTACAGTTGCCGAAAATTCTTTATATTTCTCTAGCAGTTTGTTTGTTTGTTTGTTTCTTCCTGATATCATCATCAGTGGAATAGCAAAGTGTTTGTTTTGCATTGATTATGTTCTTTATCATCATTTTCTCCTAGTTCTATGGTTGAAAAACATATATTGGTGTCGTACAAATTTGCTATTGTCACATTGCTTTTCAACTTTTTGTCTATGGGTATTATTCCACAACAAAAACAATGCAGTTACGAGTGCATGCATTTTTTAGTGTTGTTATAAGAAACTATTATGTTGTTAGTAAAGCACAATAATAGCGAAATGGAAACAATGAGAAACATTACTGCTTAGAATTCTCCTAGTTCTGTTGATCATCACTGCCCTTATTTTGTGCAGTTTGTGATGAATTGCTGTTGGGAATTACATATAATGCTTGGTGGGTCGGAATCGCAGTTTTTCTCTGTTTGGCATTCGCAGCGGTTACGCCATACTTCCTCCCACGAAAGCAGTGGCAGCAGTGGCTTAAATACAAAAGCTCTCAATCAAATAGGCGGCGAGTTAACGGATAAAAATTGCATTAATGTTGGGCATCATGCAAGGGCTCCCCAGGTGGAATATGGTACGGGAGGAAGCTCTTCTTCCCTACAAATTTAATAATTTTTATCGCATTAAGCTCGAAAATTTTCTTCTTGTATTTCTTATTTTGTTATGCGCACATTATTCAAATTTTGGTATTGTAGTAATGCCTTTTTGAGCAGATGATTGCTTTGCAAGCATTGCACTATCTTGTATATATTCCTTTTAAGTCTACAAAATTTCTGATCATGTAGAATATGGGAAGGTTCAATGCTTACGGGATTGGTAGTGAATTTATGTCAAGTTTTCATTTTATTTTGCTTTATTATTATTTTTTTTTAATCTCATTTTTGATGAAAAGATATTAAAATTGATGATCGATTTTATTAAATATAATTTAAAAGATATTACTAAATATAATAAGAGATTTAATTTTGTTTTTTTTTTAAAAAGTAAATAATTTACAATGATTTTATTGTATTATTTATCTAATGTACCTCATAAGTTATCAATTAAAACCGCCATTATACGCGATATAAGTGATAATGAAATATCATAAAACATAGATTTTAGTAAGCTCAAATATCCTAGTTCTTATTTAATAATATAGATCTACGATTCAAACAGTTTTTTTTAAAAAAAGTATTTTAGACATTAGACAGATAAAAATATATTGGGATAAAAAAATTAAAAGCATAGAGTTAGGATAAAAAATATATTGAAATATATTTTAGAGGCTCATATGCAAATAAATATTTTTTCATTATATTTTCTCATCCATCCCACTGATTATAATTTTTTTTTAAAACTAATTTTTTATGTACATCTAAAAGTAAATATAAATTTTACATTGAATAAGGGTCAATTTTATGATCTTACTAATATTATCACAATCTTATTTTCATTAATCCTAAAAATTCAAAAAAATTATTTTAGCATTTATTTACTGCATGCAACCCAATCGCATGTGTCAACGCATGCATCCACCTGTACCTCAACCCACAAACACTTGGCTAGCTAACTACGTGTACACAATCCCCTCTCCTTTCAACTTCATTTACACATGCATGGATCTTCTTCCATTTCTCTTATATATCTCCATCTTCATCGATCTCATCATCATCTCATTCACCTCTCTCTATGGACACCTCTCCTGTGCTCCTCTTTGCACTGCTTCTATCTCTAAGTTCTCTTAGTTTGCTCAGCTCCGATTTTGCCGCCGATCGCGCCGAGTGCAGCGACCGCCTCCTGGGGCTGGCGCCGTGCTTGGCGTACGTGCAGGGCGGCGGCAGCGGCAGCGACCCACCTGCCCCGACTCCGACCTGCTGTGTGGGGCTCAAGGGTGCGGTCAACAAGAGCCCCAAGTGCTTGTGCCTCCTCTTTAAGTACTTCGATGAGCCGGAATTAGGGTTTAGGATTAATCTCACGCTTGCTGTTTCACTTCCCGCATTGTGCTCTGCTCCTGCTAATGTTTCTGAGTGCCCCGGTAAGAAAATTAATATTTTAAAATATTTTCTTTTACATATATTTTACTATGTTAAATACCTTCAAATATAATCTACTTGGGGGTGTATTGTTCTATTTGAAATCATCACTTAAAACATTTATAAATAAACGTTCGTCTTATATATATATATATATATATATATATACACACACACCGACTCTTATGTTAAAGTTGATTAAATATATTCTGATACTTTAAAACGTAATTTTTTTAAATTTATTTTAAAATTCAAAGATTTTAAATATTTTAAAAATTAAAAATAATAATAAAATTTATTATTTAATAAATTAGTATGATACTCATATAATAATATGTTTTGACACATCATTATTTACTAGTGATGTTTGGAAACACTTCTCTCAAACATGGTTTAAGTTTTTTTTTTTTTTTTGAGATTTTCTTAGACCTCGTCTTATCCCCCTAGTTATACCCAACCGCAATTATAGTACTGTTGCATGTTTCTTTCTTTCTCTTTTTTTTTTTTTTTTTTTTTCCTTTTTTTTTGGGTAAAAGTATTTTAGGTAAATTGTATCTAACTTATTTACCATTTTAAATTGATTATTCAATATTTCAAAATTTGGAAAGAGTCTCTTATCTTTATAGATTTAGTTCATATATTTCATATAATTTACATAGTAATAAATTTATTAAAATAAATAAATAGTGTAAATTTTTTAGTCAACTAATTATTGAGTGATTCAAATTAAACAAAGTGAATAGTTGGACAATAAAATTAAAATTTTGAAAATTGAATAGTCAATCTAAACTGATCTATAATTTAGTTAAATTTTATATGTTTTTACCATTACTTTTTTTTTTTTTTTTTTTTTTTTGATGAGAATCCGCTATGGTGGGCATTTCCAAGTGAGCAATGCCAATTGCATATTTATGTTATAGATATAAAATTTATCCTAATGGACTTTTAGTGGTCCAAATTTACTGACCTACCTTATCAACTTTACTTTTTTTAATATTATTTTTTTTTTGAAAAATTTCCAGTTAGTTAAGCTAAAAATTTTGTTAAATTTAATTATTTTATTAGTTATTAATTATTAATTAATCTACTTTCATTCAACAAAAACTGATTATTTTTTTTTCAATAACATTATGAGTTATTTTGATGAAATTTCTAATTTATTTAATTAAATTCGTATAATTCTAAAAAAAAAAAAATCGAATTTAAAATTTGAAGTGACATTTCGGGCTCAAATATTTTTATATTATAATTTTATTTTTTAATTTTATTTTGGCCAATTTGTATACAAAATTTATCAGTTTTGCATTTTGACAAATATGGGCCACCTTTTTTATTTTTGCAAATTCGATCGGAATATTCAAAAATTTAATTAAAATACCCTTACGTCGTTTTCTCTCTTCTTTTTTTTTTTCTCCTCTTTTCTTCTCGCTCTAGGTTCGCCCTTTTTCTTTTCTCCTTCTTGAGTTCACGCTCTTCCACCCTTGCCCCATGCGACATTCAAGTTACCGCCACCCACGCCATTGCCATAGACCCGGCCAAAGCGTTGCCCTTCGACGTCGCGCTTGCTCCCGCTGCGCCCGCGCCGGCGCCCATGCGTATCTGATGGGCACAACGTCGCGGGGACAGGCGTAGGTGCAGCGAGAGCGGACGAGACTTCGAGGGGTGGTGCTCCAACGGGATCTATGACGGCGGAAAAGGCAGAGGAGAAAACAGATGTAGAGGGTAGAAAAAAAATAAAAAATAAAAAATAAAAATATTTTTTCTCTTAAGAAGACCATTATGTATTGTCGTTGCAAGAAATGACAAGAACCACAGAAGAAAGAAAAAGAAGATAAAGTTGTATTGTTAAGATAAAATTGCAATGTTAAGATAAAATTACACTATTTCGAAAAAATGTTGCAGTGTTTGAGACAAGTTGCACTAGTTGAGACGAAAATTACATTCTTTAAAGCGAAAGTTACATTTTTTGGATGAAAGTTGTACTATTTGAGTGAAAGTTATACTATTTAAGCGAAAGTTACGCTCTTTAAAAATTATACTACTTGATAACTCAACTTTTTAAGTTCATTGCCTCGCTCCCACGCGCCGCCACCCTCGCCCCGCATGACGTCCAAATTGTCGCCGCCGCTACCCTCGGCGCCGCTATGGACCCTGCCAGAGCACAGACCCTTGAATGCAGAGCTGAAGATGGAGACGGAGCAGGTGGAGGGTAGCGGCGGCGGCGCCGATAGAGTTTTCTTGAGGCAAACTTGTCAAGCTACAAGACCCATCTATTCGATCAGTCCGGCCACGCGCACAGATCCGCTGAACGAACATAATTTTTTCTATCCGCCCAAGATGTCACAACGAGTACAATTCGAAATGTTCCTACTCAAAACTGAATTTATACAAAAATTGCGAAAGGAAAGTACAGAAAACATAAACAGCTAGTTATTACAAGCATTCGTTCTAAACATACACACATTTATATTTTTCTTTTCTTTTTTCTTCTACAACACATATTATTACAATTTTATTCATTTTAATTTTTACCCTTAACTACACGAGGGTACTCTGTCTCGATCTCAAAGGGATAGGGCGCTATCTACTGAGCTACATCCTGTCGTGTGCCGTGCTGCCACTCATGGTAGGACATGTAAAAATGCGGATGAGAATTATAAAAATAGTCTCCAGTGGTACGACCACTCAAACGAGAAGCTCAGCCCACCCGGTCTAAAGGAGGCAAAATGTGCATATAGATATATAATCTGCAAAAATATAAAGCTACTCTATATGCTATATGATCATATACTATACCTCAATGCAAAGACGATAGTGAAATCTAAATTGATAAGAACTACTCATCTATTTATATTTCACTATTCATTTTTATACCGGAGCTAGCCTAAGGTTCCTTTACCTTAGCTATAATCCCAATTCGGTCTTGAGTCAATTCATACTTAGAGTGCTTGATCACCTTTCCTTTTTTCCTGACTTGCCCTTGGGATGGCGAAGCATCACACACACCCCTGTCTTGCGGTCTTAGAGCCAGGGACGAAGTCAGAATTTAATTCTGAGGGGGGCCAAAATATATTCAAATAAAAATTTTAGTAAATCATCAATTTTTTTAAAAAAAATTATTAATTAAATAATTAATATAAAAATAGTATTATTTTTTTAATTTAAAGATGTTTAATTTTTAATTATTTTATTTATATTATTTTATTCAAATAACTAAAAATTTTACTAAATATAACCCTAATTCAATTAGATCAATGATTTTAGCTAAAAGATCTATTCAATTTAGTATAATATTTTATTTAGTTAAATAAAATAACTCACCAAAAATAGTTAGAAATTTAAAAAATATAAAATAAAAAATTTGGAGTTAAGATATGTATTTCAAATAACTTTAAGTACGAGACTCTTAATATATTTTTACCTATTTAAAATATATATAAATAAAAAAAAAATTATGTTGGCATAAAAAATTATTAAATAAATATTAAAAAGTTGAGGAGGGCCATTATTATCTAAAAGAAAGAAATAAATAAATTAGTACCAAGGACTATTGAGCGATATTTAAAAATTGAGGGGGGCTATGGCCACCTTGGGCCTTAATATGGCTTCATCACTGCTTAGAGCGACGAAACGTCGCACAAGCTCTCGATAGCGGCAAAGTGTCACAAGCACTACCCGTAGCGGCGAAGCGCCGCACGCGCTATGCTCCGCGACAAAATCGTCGCACATACCATTGTTTACTTTAGTTCTTTTAATGTGCATATTTTCTTTATTAAGTCAACCTCTCTAGGTTCATGACTTTTCAATTCACGTGATTTTCTTACCACTTATATTCCATAACCTATGTTCAATGACACTAGGTCCAATATTCTTGTCTCCTAGATTCACATGACTCCTAAGTTCACTTATTTTCCAACCTATATTTAATAATATTAGGTTTTATGTTTAGTTTATCCAAGTGGCCAACCTATCACTATATTGTTGTTCCATTCTAAACTTGATGGCACTATGGTTACTAGTTCCAAATTGAATTCTTTAACTCTTAGAGTAAGTCAATCTACTTAACTAGTCCAAACATAGCCTACGTACATGTCTCAACCTAGGTACACATATATATCCTATGTGTTTTTCTATGCCTATATTCCATATCTACTGGCAGTTAATTTACCCTAAATAGTTTACATCCTATGCCTACTTAATTTACCAAATTAACCTACTATTAGATGTATCAATAAAATAATATTAAATTTATCGACTTCGCTCTCAAGACATGAGAGGCGACCAAATTGTTTTGGTAGAGGACTAATGTGATGACCTGGATCTCCGCGAAAGTCTTACGAAGTGAATTGTGGCTTCTGGAGGCCTTTGATGTGTGTTGGAGATGGTTGTGCGCAAATCGGACCCAAGAATTAGACCCAGCACGAAATTTGAATTAAGAATACCTATCGGGATACCTTTGACAAATTTTAGAAGTGAAATTTGGCAAAACGGACATCGGATTTGGGCTTAGCGTGCGAAAATGATGGAAATGGACTATTTACTTGTATTTTTCGGAGTCCGGATGCCAAAACCCGGATTTTGAGGCATTTGTTACTGTTCCGGCAGGCTAGGGTAGCGCCGGCGGTGACGGGCAGCGGCGGAGCGGGCGCGAGCAGGCACGTGCGCGGCGGCATGCTGGCCGGTCCACAGGTTTTGGCGTGCACCGGGACCAGCCAACGAAGGGCATGCCACGTGTCGCGCGCTGATTGGCGGATCAACGCACGCGCGCCGGGCGCGGCGCACTGTGGACCCCGCCGGGCCATGTGTCGCCCGCTCATTGGCGGGCGCAATGACCCGGGCGGCCCGCCGTGAATAGCGCCCCACGGTCCCCGCCGTGGACCGTGTCGCCACACGGTGCGCTGCGATTGGCGGGCACGCGGGGTGCGGAGCGGGCGACGTGGCGGGCCGAGAGGGATTCGGGCGCACACAGTAACGGGCCGGGCCTAATTTTGGGCGCCCGAATCCGGTTTCCTCTCCTTTGGTGGGCTGGGCTATAAATAGCTCCTTTGGGCTTCTTTTTGAGGGCTTTCCCGAGCTCCTCTGCGACTGAGCCCTCAAGCAACTTTGTTCATCATCTTGTACTGCATCTCTCGAGGGAGTTTCGGAATTTTTGGAGGGCGTGGCATCGACAGCTTCGGCGATTCGGCGCAATGCGACGTTTCTTCTTCGGTGGCCCATTTTCGTCGCGTTTCGGTCCACGAGGCCCACAGAGCTACTCCGAAGGAATTTTTGGACGATTTTCGCAGCGTCAGTTTCACAAGAGGTAGATCTCAGTTTTTTGTGTTTCCTCTCCTCTCAGTTTTGGGTTTTTATTGGGGTTTCTGGAATATCTTTGACCTCATTCCTGCTGGTGGTTTTTCTGGACAGCGGAGGCTTGTCAGATTTTTATCTCCGCGCTCGGGTATTGGATTGCGGCCTGTGAGAACTCGATTGACATCTACTCTTCGCAAGGATCCCCGTCGTATTTTTATTGGAATTTTTGGAGTTTATCTCGTAGGTGGTATTTAAGCATTTTCTGGACTGATTTTGACAGCAGTGTATAATTGTGGGAAATGTTGCTTATCGCGATGTTTGGAATGTATCTTTGTACCCAGGAGGAGTTTTTGGGTGTTTTTGGGCCCGTTGGAATCGTGGGAATCTGTGGATTGTTCCAGTTTAGTTTCAGCCATTTGGATCTTGGTTTGACGCGCACTTCAGGTGGGTTGCTTCGTCTCCAAAATCGGTGGACTATTCATTAATTCTGTCGTGTAGTGAATCATAGATGATTGTTAGATGTGTTAGGAAGCATCTTAGATATATAGAGGATGTTCTGTTGTTGTTTCATGATCATGTTGATGTATGCTTCCTATCTGCGTTAACTTAAATACCACTATTGAAACTTGACCTAGCTCCCTATCATATGTTGCATGTGTAACCAGACTAGTAGAAAACTCTCACTTGGGCTAGGTTTATTTTATGTTTTAGACATCCACACTTTACTCCCTATCCCTGGACATAGTGTTTTCCTCGCCCGGGTAGTGGGCTGAGTGGTCTGGATTTCACTTAGTGTGGGATGCATGTTACACTCGTACTTGGGGACAGAGTGGAGTCTGGTAGATGTAGCTGGTCTTATATCTGTGGCGGGAGCCGTTTGGATAAACGGTGGTCCCGGGTTGTCGAGTTCTTCGTTTTGCTTGTCGCCACTGTGTTAGTGGCAGTAGTATACCAGTGATAGCAGGACCTTGAACCCAGAACCTTTTGGACACACACATGATTTTAGTCAACCAATGTTTTCTTTCAAATATCGAAGGGTCGCCGCAGTCTGTTCTTGTCTGATTGGCCGAAGGCATTAGCCCTTCAGGGTTTGGGTATAAAAACTTGATTTCCAACCGTTTTTCCTAAAAGAACTAAAAATTATTAAAAATGAATTTTCCTCAAATCAAGATGGTTTTTCAAAAAGGAACTACTTTTAGTTCTCACCCCGCGTGGGTTGAGTGAAAAATAGTTTTCAGTAATAAATGTCACATTTTTCCTGTAAACTTCCTCACTCGAGAGGATTCGAGTAGTCTGGGTTCTAAAGGCTGCCTTTTTCTTTGGGTCGAGAACAACGAGAGGCTATGTCTAGAGCCCGTTCTTGTTTGATTTGGGTTGTAGGTTCTAGTCTTTCGGGGTTTTCGGACCCTTCATTATTGTCGGCTGTGGGGTATATCCAGCTAGTGAGTTTGCTTGTTGAGTTGATGTTCCTATTTGGGGAGTCGTTGGGTTGACAGCGGTCCCGACTGTTCGAGTGGTTCCTGTTAGTGAGTTAGAGAGGTGATTTGGGTACTGTCGATCTTGTTGATCGTGGATTGGACTATAGCATGCATGAGCCATATTGAGCTCGACAGAGATGCACAGATGCTTTTCTCGGTGGGGTCGCGCCCCTCGACTGCCACTCCGGAGTTGGGCCTGTTACTTTGCTATCGCGACTTATCGACGCAGTCCCTCTGGCTGGACCAGTTTTGGCAGTCACGGACACCTTACGTAAGTCCGGTCCTCCTTGGATGTAACGGTCGTAGGTAGGCGCAGGTTTGACTGGACCCCATGTGACAGTCAGTGTAGATTGGGTGACTGTATTTTGAGAGTTAGTAGATGCATCATGTTTCCATCTGTATCACTTATTGAGCATTTAGATAGAGACATAGTAGCTGTAGAGTTATTTTCTAGCCTTTTTCCTTTCAGTATTGCATTTGTTACTTTATGCCTCTAGTAGACATAGTTGGCAGACCGTCGGGCTTGGGGGCGATACCTACTGAGAACTACTGTGGGATGTAGTTCTCACACCCGCTGTGGTGATTTTTTCCCGGGGACCTCTTCTCCTGTTCCCGCTGCTCCTGTTGTTGATCGTGTTGACCGAGGTAAGGGAGTCGCGAGCTAGATCCTTACCAGTCTTCTTCTAGAGAGAGTAGTTGTATCCCTTTTGGTGATGTACTAGTACTGTCAGTGATTTTGGGATTGTATCATATACAGTTTACTTTTGAGAGTTTTAGTTTTTGGAGAGACTTATGTTTTGTGAGGACCTGGCATGTACTATTTGAGGAGTTGTATATATTTATTTCAGTAGTTTACTTTTCAGCTCTGATATCTGTATAGCTATAGTATCCTTCTTTTTGCAGGTTAGATGCTTCGTCTATACGGGGTTTTCCGTATAGGCGGCGGATCTGTTGGCGGGCCCGGGTCACAGTTTCGACCCCGGGGCATGACAACTAACCCACTTGTTACACTCCCGACTGCTCGTAGACATTTACAATCGGACTCCTGCGACCAACGGTTCACCCACGGAGATCACACGGCCGAAACGATCGATTTTTTGCCGATTTCCATCGTTACACGAAATTGTTGGTCGACACTCGACACTTCTCAAATCAAAGTTGCATGGGGCTCCTCTCTAACCTTCAATTAAATAATAAACAAATCAATTGGGGTCTAAAGCTCCAAAAATCCTAAAAACCCTAAACGTGTCATAGTTCCTTTATTATCCTAAATTACTTTGATATTTTTGGAAAATCTTCATGCAAATAGGCGTAGAATTCTCTAGGGAATACTAGGATATTAATTTTAAGGGATTTAACAAGAATCCTTACCGCTTACCGAAAATCCTAACCTTAACCACGAGCTCCCACGCGCGCCAAAAGCTCAATCCGACATTACCACGTGACTTTTGAGGTCGAACTCCCTCAAGGCGATGAGTTTCGAGGAAAGGGAGAGAGAGGAAGAGCTTCTCTCTCTCTCTCTCTCTCTCTCTCTCTCTCTCTTCTCTCTCTCTTTCTCTCCCTCAGTGTGTGCGCGCACGTGTGTGGGTTTTGGGTGTGTGCGTACAGAGAAAATGGTCGGTACCCTCGGCGGGCGAGGAAGATGCCGCAGCTCCAGCGGGACTAGCTGCAAGCAGTAAGGGTGAGGGTGAATTAAGTCGGCTGCCTCATTGACTGAGTAGGTGCCAAGCAAGGCGACGACGGCACAATCGCGAGCGATATGGGGCGCAGCGAGGAGAAGGCATCTGTAGGCACGCTGTTGAGGGTCGGTGCACCACTTGGTCTTAGCTTGGGGAAGGAGGGGGGGGGGGGCGAGCGAAAGGAAATCGGGCCGAAAGCGACCAAATTTTTTCTAAACCAGGGCACAAAGGAGGAGGAGGATGATGATAAGGATTCGAAAAAGGAGGAAGATGATATAGAAAGCATGATGCTGCTGCTGATGATGATTCAATAGGTTTAGAGAGATAGAGAGGGTGACGACAGCGTCCACCTCGGGCTCCAAAGAGTGTAAATAATTTTCGCTCAAATAGTGCAACTTTCGCTCAAAAAGTCTAACTTTCATCTCAAAGAGTGTAATTTTTATCTCAAATAGTATAATTTTTGCTCAAACAGTATAATTTTTGTCCAAAGAATACAATTTTCGTCTTAAAAAGTATAATTTTTGTCTCAAAGAGTGTAACTTTCATCTCAAATAGTGTAATATTCTACTGAAACAGTGTAACTTCATCTTAACAGTGCAACTTTATCTTTTTTTTTTTCCTTTCTTTCTTCTCTACTTCTTGGCATTTTTTATAGTAGCGATGATACATAATAGTCTTCTCAGATGAATATATATATATATATATATATATATATATATATATATATATATATATATATATATATATACATATATATATATACATATGTATATATATATATATATATACATATGTATATATATATATATATATATATATATATATACATATGTATATATATATATATATATATATATATATATATATACATATATATATATGTATATATACATATGTATATATACATATATATATATGTATATATATACATATGTATATATATATATATATATATATGTATATATATATATATGTATATATATACATATGTATATATGTATATATATATATATGTATATATATATATATGTATATATATACATATGTATATATATATATGTATATATATATGTATATATACATATGTATATATATATATGTATATATACATATGTATATATATACATATGTATATATATATATGTATATATATATATGTATATATATACATATATATATATATATATATACATATATATATGTATATATATATATATATACATATATATACATATATATATGTATATATACATATATATATATATATATATATATATATATATATATATATATATATATATATATATATATATATATATAATTTTCTATCCTCTATATATTTTTTCTCCGTCGTCATCCTCTTTGTTGCTATGGATCCCGCCGAAGCGCCGCCCTTTGAAGTCATACCCGCAATGTTGTGCCCATCAAATACGTATAGGCTGAAGGGGGAACTGGCTGTGGGATTACCGAATACATTTCAACTCACACAACATACGAGCGCAGCGGAAACAGGATATTTCGTAGATGAAAGTAAATGAGAACGATCGTAGAAAATAAACACGAGAATAAGTAACAAATAAAACGAATAAGAAAGCACAAGGACACAAGATTTACATAATTCGGCTAACAATGTGTCGACCTACGTCCACGGGCAAAACCACCTCAATACGTTCTTCGATTAATCCACGACACAAAAGTATAAGGAGTAAAATTGGATTACAAGAAACTCTCTCACGGAGGCTCTCCACGTTTTTCCTTTTAATTAGGGTTTTTTCAATGAAGCTCTAAAAAAGAAAGATGAATCACAAGAGTTAATATAACTCTAAAAAATCTAATTCTAATAGGAAACGATCTCCACCTTCCATCCGAGTCTCCGATTCACTTCTACCGGTCGATCTCCTCTTAAGAATCCTTTTTAAAATATTCCTAAATCATTCCTAATCTTTAGGAACAAGATCGGATCAAGTTACGATCAATCCAACATATTCAACCCATCGCGGAGTTGAGTACCGTGATATCGACTCGAAATATGGTTTTACATAATCCAATAATTTTTCCACTTAAAAATATGTGCTGAATTCCATAAAACACAAAATTGGAGATCTTGCCAAATTTCCACTCTCCTCACGTAGCTCTAAGACCGAGAGAAGTCGTGCTCCAATTGTACTTCTCTCGAGTCACCGACTTCGTTAAAATATCCACTGGATGTGTGAATTTTCAATAATAAGATAAAACCCTCATCCACCATATCTCTCACGAAATGATAACGAATATCAATGTGTTTCGTCCGAGAGTGAAACACCGGATTCTTCGCAAGTGTATTGCACTTTGACAATCACAATTCACTCCCACCACATTTTGCTTCACTTTCAATTCACCTAAAACTCTTTTTAGGCAGATAGCCCCCTTACAAGCATGTGTCACTGCTATGTACTCCACCTCCGTTGTCGACAAAGCGACTACCGACTGAAGCTTCGACTCCTAGCTAATAGCACAACCGCTAATGGAGAAAATATAACACGTGGTAGATTTTCTTCTGTCTTTATCTTCTGCGAAATCTGCATCCACATATCCGACACACTCCAAACCCGCAGAACCATAACAGAGTGAGAAATCCGCAGTGCCTCTCAAATATCTGAGAATCCACTTCACTGCATTCCAATGTTCACAACCTAGATTCACCATATACCGACTCACTGCTCCCACTGCTTGAGCAATGTCGGATCTCGTTCACACCATGGCAAACATAAGGCTCCCTACTGCCGATGAATATGGTACCCGAGTCATGTTGGCCTTTTTTACTTCTGTACTCGGTGATTGCTCGGCCGATAATTTTAAATGAATAGAAAACAGGGTAGAAACTGGTTTTGCGTTCTGCATATTGAAACGCTGCAGAACCTTCTCCACATAACTCTTCTGTGAAAGCCAAACTTTTCTATTCTTTCTCTCCCGTAGTACCTTCATCCTGAGTATTTGATTCATAGTTCCTAAGTCCTCCATATCGAACTCACCGGCTAGCTGAGTCTTCAAGATAGATATCCGGCCCTTGTTATTTCCGACGACCACCATGTCGTCGACATATAATAACAAAATACAGAAGCTCACGTCATTATAATCGCAAAAATATGCACAATGATCCACTTCAAGCCTATCAAAATCCAAACTCATAATGAAGGAATCAAATTGCTTGTACCAACACCTTGGTGCCTGTTTCAAGCCGTACAACGATTTGTTCAACCGATAAACCAAATACTCCTTACCTTTTTCGATAAAGCCTTCCGGTTGCGACATATATATCTCTTCCTCCAGGTCACCATGCAAGAATGATGTTTTTACATCCATCTGCTCAAGCTCCAAATCCATGACCGCTGCGATTGCCAAAACAACCCGAATAGTGGTAAGGCGAATTACCGGTGAAAAGATCTCATCGAAGTTGATTCCCGGCTTCTGAGCATATCCCTTCACCACCAATCTTGCCTTGAACCTCTCCATATTCCCATTTGTATCCTTTTTTACCTTAAACACCCACCAACATCCAATCGCGTTCCTTTCATTCGGCAAATCAACAAGTTTCCAAGTCCTGTTCTTCCGAATTGACTCCATCTCCTCCTCCATCGCGCATTGTCACTTCCCAACATCGGTCGACTCACAAGCCTCCTTATACAAAGTCGGCTCATCTTTCTCCGCCAAAGCAACATATGCACTAACATGGTTAGCAGAAAGAATAAATGAAATGATATAGTCATTATACCTTGCAAAAGATCTAATGGCCCTTCTAGGACGCCCAGAATCTGCTAGCGACTCTACCGGTGAATTTGTATCTTCGGATGATTGCGGAGATTCCAAGTCTGGTTCATCATCAACCACTTCAAAGTCTTGCTGTGCTTGCTCAACTTGCACCTCATCACGCGCTTCAAAAAGCTCAATTGGAATCATAGCATCATCATCTTGCTTTTCCTTGGTGGCTTGAAAGGACCCTTCATTGAAGACAACGTCACGACTTACGACTATTTTGTGGGTAGTAGGATCCCACAATCGATACCCCTTAACACCTTTCGCATAGCCAAGAAATATACACCTCCGAGAGTTTTTATCCAATTTTGATCTTTTCTCCTTCGGTATCCACGCATAAGCATCACATCCAAAGACACGAAGATAGGAGTAATCAACGGACTTGCCGCTCTAGACTTCTTCATGAATTTTCAAACCAAGTGATTTTGTCGGCGCTCGATTAATCAAATAACAAGTCGTGCTCACGACTTCCGCCTAAAATCTTTTGTCGAGTTTTGAGGTACTCAACATGCTACGGATCCTCTCCATGAGTGTTCTATTTAACCTCTCCGCTACACAGTTTTGTTACGGTGTACCGGGTACCGTGAGATGTCGCTTAATTTCATGCTCATTACAAAACTTATCAAATTCTCTTGAACAATACTACCCTCTGTTATCAGAACGTAGGTACTTAATTTTTAAATCTTTTTCATTCTCCACAAGAGTCTTGAATTTCTTAAAAGTCTCAAACACATCGGACTTTTGCTTTAGAATATACACCCAAGCCTTCTGAGAGATCAATGAATGAAACGAAGTAAGAACATCTGCCAAACGAAGTATCGGGCAATTCCCAAGTATACGAATGAATCAACTCGAGATAGAGAAAAAGATAACCTTTGTAGCTTCCCGTAGATGCAATCTTCACAAAAGTCGAATGGCACGAACTTATAATTATAACCTGAAAGAAGTTCACGGTTGGATAATATCTGCAATCCGCGCTCGCTCATGTGTCCTAAACGGCGACGCCACACAATTGAAAACTCCACCTTTGCGCTTGCAACAACTGCTTCTCCCACTTGAGTCTCGCCCACTAATCTATAAAAACCATCTACTTGCTCTCCTTTCATCAACACCAAACAATCTTGACATACCTTCAAGTGATCTTTCTCGCCGATGAATTTAAACCCTTGTTTGTAAAAATTTTCAAGTGATAGAAGACTTTTCCGAAGTGCAGGAACATGTCGAACATTAGAAATCGTTCGAATAACACCATTAAATATCTTGATCCGAACGTCTCCCACTCCAACCACCAGACATACTGTGTTGTCATCCAAATAGATAACTCCATCATCCCGTGACTTATAAGAATAAAGCCACTCCCTATAGGGAGTCATGTGGAATGACGCCCCTGAATCCAAGATCCAATGATAAATAAGCTCATATCTATCTAATGCGACTAACGCATCCCCATCCTCCAAACTAGCCGACTTAGCATCCGCTTCGGCTATATTATCTTGGAAATTGTTTGAATCGGATTTACCATCAACTTCTTTAACCCGACAATCTTTCTTCACGTGCCCCAACTTTCCACAATTCCAGCACTTTAATTTTTTTTTACCCATGAATTTTGATCTCGACTTTCCTCGATCACCATGCTCCCTCTCGAAAGGTCTTCCCCGTGCTATCATGGCCTTCCCCGAAGAACTTCCTTCGCTAGATTTCCGCCTCATCTCCTCAGTAAGTAATGATGCAACAACTGACTCCATCTTAAGGGTTTCAACATTGTTCAAGTTCATAATCAAATTATCCCAAGTTTCTGGCATCGAGCAAAGTAAAATACTTATCTTTTCTTCTTCATCGATTCTCACGTCTAGGGCAGCGAGTTTGCTCACGATAGAGTTGAATGTGCTTAAATGTTCTTGTACCGGTGCCCCGTCCTTCATCTTTAGATTGTACAATTGTCGCCTAAAGAAGATTTTGTTCACCAATGACTTTCCTTCATAGAGAAATTTTAATTTATCCCAAATTTCTTTTGCGGTAGTCTCGGTCTCCATATTGAATAGCACCGAATCAACCAGTGCCAAATATAGGTTTGCCAAAGCCATCTTGTCATTCTCTTCAAATTGTTTATTCGTCATTCCTTCCGACTTATTCTCCTTTCCTTGCAGGGTGATCTCACAAACATCTTTAATCAAAACTGCTTGCATCTTCACTTTACACAACGCAAAGTTCGCTCCATCAAATCGAGGCTAGGAATCTAATACTTTGTCGTTGAAATTTTCTCCGCTATCATTTCACCGTCAATGAACTACGAAAAAACTTGCTCTGATACCAATTGAAGGGGGAACCGGCCGTGGGATTACCGAGCACACCTCAACCCACACAGCACACAAGCGCAGCGGAAATAGGATCTTTCGTAGATGAAAGTAAACAAGAACGATCATAGAAAATAAACACGAGAATAACTAAGCAAATAAAATGAATAAAAAAAAATACAAGGACACAAGATTTACGTGGTTCGGCCAACAATGTGTCGATCTACATTCACGGGCAAGACCATTTCAATACGTTATTTGATTAATCCACGACACAAAAGTACAAGGAGTAAAATTGGATTATAAGAAACTCTTCACGAAGGCTCTCCACGCTTTTCCTCTTAATTAGAATTTTTTCAATGAAGCTCTAAAAAAGAAAGATGTATCACAAGAGTTAATATAACTCTAAAAAATCTAATTCTAGTAAGAAATGATCTCCACCGTCCAGCCGAATCTCCGATTCACTTATAATCGTCGATCTCTTCTTAAGAATCATCTTTAAAATATTCCTAAATCATCCCTAATCTTTAGGAATAAGATCGGATCAAATTAGGATCAAATCCAACATATTCAACTCATCGCGGAGTTGAGTACCGTGATATCGACTCGAAATTTGGTTTTAAATAATCCAAGATAGGTGTGGGCGTGGGCGCGTGCGCTGGTGCGGCGGGAGCGAGCGTAGCGTCGAGGGACGGCGCTCTGGCGAGGTCCATTGCGGAGGCGGGGGTGGCGGCGGCTTAGACGTCGCGGATGATGTGAGAGCGAGACAGCGAGTTCGAAAAGGAGAAGAGAGACAAATTTTGAGCGGAAAAAAAAAAGAATGAGAAAAAAAATAGACAGAAAAAAGAATAAAAATATTTTGGTTAGATTTTTAAAAACTCGTATCGTATATACCAACAATATATATATATATAGTTCATTTATACTAAAATGTAAAATTAATAAATTTTTTATGCAAATTGAACTTTTATTTTTATAGAGTGAGGATCTCATAATTTTATTGTTTGGAAATGTTGGTTGTGGATTATGGCAGGGCTCTTGAAACTGGCGCCGAATTCAAAAGAGGCCGAGATTTTTAAGCAACTTGGAAGTGCGACACAGCAAAGTGGTATGTGATTGGCTAATGAGCTATATTTTCAATTTGGTCCCACCATTAGTTAGTTATTACAATTTCACAGTACTTACTATCCAACATTATGTTAATCCGGATTAGGGATGTCAATGGGTACGAATATCTGAAATTTTATCCGAACTCGAATCCGAACGGGATGAATTTATTCGATGTTAAACGAATATGTATTCGGATATGGATATAAAAAATAAAAATCCGACGGATTTGAATTTGAATATGAATTTTGATTATACCCGATCCGAATCCGAATTGATTTTACGTTATATAATATATATGTATATAAATATTTGATATTATATTTAAATTTATATTTTAAAATTTTAAATTTAATATAATATATTTTGAAATATTGTAAAAAGAAAACAAAAATTATTTCGGATTTGAATTTTCGGATTCGAATTCGGATTTTAGATTTTTTGTCGGGTTCGGATTTGGATATGAATTTTTAAAATTTGTCGGATTCGGATTCGGATTTGATAGTCAGGTTTGGATTCGGATTCGAATTTTTAAAAATTCGCTCCAAATTCGACCCGTTGAACATCCTAATTCAGACTATAATTAGTTGTTACGGCAACACTAAGAGCTATGCTACAACCAACACATAATCTTATCACAAAATAAGTAATTTTTGTCCATTTAACGGTTATTTTTTAACCAAAAGTTGGATATACTTAAAGCAACTAAACCAAAAAAAAATTAGTGGAAAGCTCTTCAACGACGCGTTGTTAAGGAGTGCAAATCGGTCGTCATGTGCTACTTTTAATTTTTTTTCAAGATTATAATCTATCTCTCCAAAATTTAAAATATTTTTTAAAATTTTAGTATTTAAAAAATATTCAACAAATTATTATATAGAGGCAAAACTAATATATACCAGCAAATCAAAAACTTTCTAACTACACGGGATTGGGGAGTTCATATCACTAAAGATTTATATTGCGATTAACACTCAAGCTTCAAGCTACTAGTTAGTGCTCACTTTAAGAGGTGGTTTGTTTGTATATAATTACAGGCAAATTCAAATTCGTTCGTTTGGTTTTATACATTCGAATTTAACTGTTCTAATTGGAACTGCATGAGAAGGCTCAACTGTACGCTCAAATTGATTTTAGTTCTACCTGCAGCAGTTGGAGAGAATAACAAAAAATAAAGATAAGCTTACCCATCTTATAATTTCCCAAATAGAAAATAAATTTGTCTACTAAAATATGCAATAATATAAAATTTTATGTAACGACCCGGCCCACTAGCAATAATAACTCGTTGGGCCCAAACCACAGCCCAAAATGCTTAAGCTCAGTTATTATTACTTGTGTCCATGTCTCATATAAACCCAATCACAATTCCATCCACATCCGATGTGGGACTATTGGGGGCATCACAGACTCCCCCCGTTTAGGCCTGACGTCCTCGTCAGCCGAAACACACACACAGCAGCCCAAGATCACCAGGCGATGTGAGACTCGTCTCGCTAGTCCTGTCATCTAGACCCAGACTCAGCCGAGACTCGCCGCACACTTCCGGCTGGTTATTGGCTCGTCGTGCCCACTGGGATGCACTCCGGTGTATCTCACACCCTCGGGTGATTGTTGTAGGTCCGTCGGGTGGTGAGATGTCGGGACGATCCAGTGAGCCGATTACGATAGAGCTGTCCCCATGAGCATGATATCTCGATGATTCTGCAGACTTTTACTTTCAGCATTCCTTTCCAGCTTTTGATTTAGATATTTGAAATTGATGTAATAACTTAATTTGATTATTCATGCTGAGTAGAGTAGATTAGATACTGATATATCTGTTGATCTCTGATGATGATTTTAGCCGTGCATGTATAGGGGAGTCTCTGTCCTGGGGACAGAGAGTCTTCTATACATGTGGCGGTCTGTTGCGCCCAGTTTGCAAACTCTGATTTCAAAAAAAAAAAAAAATTTACCGGATTTTTAAAA
Organism: Tillandsia leiboldiana; assembly: GCA_029204045.2. Classification (NCBI taxonomy): domain Eukaryota; kingdom Viridiplantae; phylum Streptophyta; class Magnoliopsida; order Poales; family Bromeliaceae; genus Tillandsia; species Tillandsia leiboldiana. The sequence continues at coordinate 6,435,950 of CM055065.1, forward strand.
CTCGGGGCGTGACATTTTATCTACAAAATAAAAGTTGAAAGTGGTACTAAACAAGGTTAGCATGCTAACCAAATAATTTGAATTTTACTTTAGGTTGGACTAACTTTATTAAATTGGCACAATGTTATAATATAGTTTATAAAAAAAAATGGTATGGAGATCCCCTCAGCTATAGCCATTCTGAAATAGCCTTCTGGTTTATAATTTTTTTTATAGAGACCCCTCAGCTTTTATTTCTGTTTATAATTGAGTTTTTTTTAGGTAAATAAATTAGCTATTTTATCAAATCAAATCATAATTTTATCTATTTATAATTTACACTACTTTGTAGCGAATAAAACTAGATTAGTTACTTGGTAATAACTGATTGAGCATAAAAGTTAACAAAAACTTTTCACTTAATTAACCATAAAAAAGCAAATTTTTTAAAAAATAAAGGTTCAAGAGGTATCAATTTAAAAAATTGAAGTTTTTTTTAGAATGGCTTATAGCTGAGAGGGTATATGTACATTTTTTTTGATTAAACAGGGTTAAATCTTATTTGAGAGAGATACAGAAATAGCCGAGGTGTCCCCCCGCACAAGAAGAGTGTTAAGTCAATCAGCAGATGAAGTGAAGACTAAAGTTGTAACCCAAAAAAGACCCTAAAACAACAGTGGAAAAACTTAAACCCTGATCTACAGATCTCTAATTAGACCCCATTAGACCCCATTATCGTCACAACAACAATAAAGCTAGCTGGCTCGACGCCCACCGCCGTAGCTTCGGCCCAATTAGCGTAGAAAAAGAACGAAGTCCCTGTGCTTGACAGTCCCAGTAAAGATCCCCAAGATTAATACAAACTTGTAGGTCGCCAACGGAGCCTGCTTCTTAATCAAACCTCACCACACCATATCCAACAAAAACCCCTGCTGCTGAAAGAAAGCAGAACCAGATTACTAATATTACTAATATTACTAATATGGTCACCTTTATTGCCCAGATGTGAAGTCCCTTGATTCCCAGATGGTACATTGAAAATCTCAACAACATAGCTCAAAACTGTCAATAAGGTCCCTCGTTGCCCAGGATTTAGATCCCAACATCAAGACAAGATTCAGTATAGAATAAATTTGGTATCCCTTGATGCCCAGCCTGGTGGTCCCAACAGCATGATGAAGTATAATAATTAGCCCCAAGTGGATACAGATAATGAAGGGTGGCAAATGTGAAATACCGATAAATGGTCCGTGTCTGGCAAGCGCTAAAAAACCACCCAGACTACTAGAGTTCCTAAAGATTCAACCAAGCCTAGATTAAGTCCCCTTCTCAGCAATAGCCTTACCAAGCCCGGAAAATAACAACGAAGATCGGCAACAAAGCTTTCCCTTGGTCACATTTTACCGTCAAAATCAGACAGCTGACAGCATAGCCGACTGCCCTCTGAAATGAGGTCCATTCCTTCCGGATTCAGATAGAGTAAAAGTTTCAACCACAATTTCCCTAAATCAAAATAAGCAATGAGATCCATTCTAGATCAAAATTTTAATACCCAGCCGTGGCAGTGATTCGAGAATTCAAACGAATTTCAACTCTGGAAAGGGCGAGGGGTTCCGTCGGTTTACACAATAACAGTCGGAACCCCGGCTTCTCCACCAGCTTGTCAAAGCACTCATCATCGAAGTAGTGTCGCAACCCCACCAATAGAGACAAAACTGCTGCAAGCAACTCAGTAGAGTCCCAGTAGATATAGTCCAAAATCTGGTCCCATTAATTCATTCGTTAAACTCAATCTTAGTACAAATACTCCTAAGTCAACAACCAAACAGAATTGGGGCCTCCAACTCCTCGATGACAAAATCTGGTGGAGCCTCATCAAAAAGAGGTTAGAGTAAAAGCTGCTAAGTAGTCATTCGATGAAGAATAGGTTGGTAACCCTTGAGGCGCAATAGTCCCTCGATGTTGCTTAGTAAACGCCGGAGTGTAGCACCACAATAAGTTGTTAATTGCTAGAAAACTGCTGCTGCTGCTGCTGATTGGTTGTTTGCCATCAGGACAAAATTTCTAAACCACATAAAATACTGCCAAAAGCAGATGGTGCACACACTCAACCAGTCTTTGTTAACCCAAGATGCCCCTGATTATCTACAGAGCATAAAGCGAAAGGTGGACCCAAGTGAGTTGTAGAGAGAGGCGGGCGAGGTACAGGTAACTCCTTCAAAACGCGAAGAGCTGGACCCAGAAGGGTCCCAACAAAAGTGAAAGAGCAATAGATGATCCCAGCATTCCATTCATTAAACCCACACAAAATACAAAGCTGCAAAGTCATCGTCCAAACAAACTTGATGGCCCCTTCTCAGCCAATGCGTATACTGGTCAAGCCGCGTCAGAGAAGATAATAAAGAAAAACCCGGTGAGCTAAGTCGATGATAGCCGAGCTCGGTTTCAACTTAGGATAAAACCTTGACAGCCGCTGCACCGGCTTCGCCCCCCAGAATAGAGTCACCAACCAGGAGGAAGCGGAGAGAACAGATGAGAACGAACGGGCCCAGCAGGTACAAGATGGCCTTCAAAGACAGGCAACTACGTGGATATATGTGAGAAACAGAAGAAGCAGCAATTTTCTTGCCAGGACCAGCTGTCACTCCAAATCTAACAATGGTAGACCTTAATACCCATAATTCATACAGACTCATACAAGAGGCATAATAACAATCTCGGGCCATTCTCGATGCCGGAAACGACGAAGCTGCGGTGACAAAACATAAGTAACCAGGGCAAAAGAGGAAAGGAGCTCAAGCCTCTGCCGGTGGTTGCAGCAGACAAAACAGAAGGGTAAAAACTCAGATCCAATAACATGTCCTAGCCGTCGTCAGTTAAGTGTTGCAACCACGCAAAGGTGGCAGAAATGCTGTACTAAGCCCAGAATGGGTCCAATTCAAGTGGTAACGCAAAGCAAAATCAAAGTGCAAAAACTCCTAGTAATAGCGACTGAACCAATTAAACCCTTCGTTCAACCCAATCAAGATGCATATACTCGTAGATCGTCCACCGAACAGAGTTGTAGCCGGAACAGAAACAGACAATGCCAAGAGAGAGATGCTAGATGATAGTTGAGTGCTCTCCATCCTTCCTCTAGCTTCAATAGATGCAGTCACGGTCGCCACATGAAGACGAGATCAGAAGAAGCTCCTGTAGAAGCTGATGAAGAGACCACTGAGTGGAAGAAGCACAAAAAACCAAGCAAAGACAAGAGAAATGATTTCGCTCCCTCGCCCAGTGAAACGAGCCCGGGATCCCCGAGTGAAGAGTAAGGAGGCCCGAAGATCACCCTAGAGCCAAAGTCCAAGTGTTGATGGTGTTATGAATTCTGAACGCGCAGGACGCACTCTGGGAAAAACTATTAGAGAAGATGCGCCTGTTGCGTTCAAGCCAAATTTCCCAACAGGTAGCGGCAAACAGGTGGTCAAAGAGCCCTTTAGCTTGACCCGTCAAGGTCAACCTTGCTCCTTCCCATCTACTCGCGAAGTCCCCCGAGTAATAGAGAATCCTGTTACGAGTGGTAGGCCAGATCTGAAGTATCCCCTCCCAGAGCGACCTCGCAAATTTGCAATAGAAGAATAGGTGATCCAGATTTTCGTCGCTTGCCCCACAGCCCATGCAGATTGATGGTCCTTGCCAACCTCTTCTCCTAAGCAACTCTGCCGTGAGTAACCTGTACCTAGCTGTAATCCATAGGAAAATTTTAATCTTAAGCGGAATTCGAATACCCCACAGATGACGAATCTTGCTGTCGTTCACCCCATTGAAGGCCAAGAAATTGTAGGCATTCTTGACCGAGAAGGACCCGTTAGCGCTCCATTTCCAGGAAACCAAGTCGTCGTTGTTGGAGAGAATCAAGGTAGTGGTCTCAGCCTTTAGGAGAGGTAGTTCCCGCGTTGCCTCCGGACTAAGGTTATGATCAAACCCCAAGTTAGGCAGGGAGCCAAAACGCCGAGTCCAATTACAAACCGAGAGATGCTTAAGGGATGCCGCAGCAAATAGATTAGGGAAACGATTTCTTAGGATCAGATCACCGCTCCAACGCGCCTTCCAGAAGCTCGTCGACTTGCCGTTTCCGATTGTGAAGGAGGTGGAGGAAGTGAAGATAGGAGCGGTAGAAAGCATGCCCTTCCAAATAGGGCAGCAGCCCGCCGGTAGCGCCTCTGTGGAAAGGGGAGGCCTACGGGCGTAATGTTTCAGGGACAACAATCGCACCCAGGGGAGTGCCTTAGAATGATGAAAAGTCCATACTCCTTTCAGAAGGAGAGCCGAGTTGGAGTTGCGGAGGTCACGAATACCCAGGCCCCCGCAACTGATGGGTCGACATAGATGCTCCCATCTAACCCAACAGTGGAAACCGCTACATAGACTTTTTCCCTTCCAGAAGAAATTCCGTCGAATCTTATCAATTGACTTAACAGCCCAACTAGGGAGTCTGAAAGCGGCGCAAAAGAAGGACGGAATTGCTGAGAGTACCGAATTTAAAAGCACCAGACGCCCCCCCCTAGAGAGCAAAAGACCCTTCCACCCCGCCAGTCGCTTATCCAATTTCTCGATGATAGGCAGAAAGTCAATCTTGCGCAGAGCTTTAGGTGATAACGGTAAGCCCAAGTACTTGATCGGGAATCCCTGAGTTGAGCAACCAAAGAAGGATGCAAGCGCGTCGGTGTCAGAAGTCGGCAGATTAATCGAAGAGATAGAGCTTTTGCCGTAATTGATTTTAAGACCCGAAGTCTCTGTAAAGGCATCCAAAATGATTTTGATGGTCCTCGCCGATATGACAGAACCATCGAAAAAGATAAGGAGATCGTCGGCGAATTGGAGAGTGTGGATCCTTAAGTCCCCGATGCCCAGCGTAGGGAGAAAGTTGGACGTTGCCGCCGCCTGAAGCATTCTGAATAACACATCTATGCAAAGAAGAAAGAGGAGAGGCGATAGAGGGTCGCCCTGACGTAATCCGCGTTTGCAAGGGAAGGAGCGTCCCGGAATGCCGTTAAGCAAGACCGCCGTACTGGAAGAAGATAAGAGGTCCATAATCCAACCAGTCCACTTGGAGCCGAATCCCCTGGCTAACAGCAAGTCCTGCAGAAACCTCCAGTCGACTTGATCGAAAGCTCTCTCGAAGTCGATTTTGAGAAAAAGAATGGTTATGAAGCTTTTTTATTAAGGTCATGTTTGGTTCGGAGATAAAGGGGGAATAATCCCTTTTATCCCCCAATTCCTACCAAACAGTACTGAAAAATGACATGGGATAAATTTTTTTTTTATCCCTAACTTAACGGGTTATCCTGAGATAACCCGTTAAGCCTTATTCCTCTCTCCCCATGGAATAAGGTTTTATCCCTTGGGGGCAGAACAGGGATAGAGTGTATTTTGAGTAAAATCCCCCATATAATTGGACTTTAAAAATAATTTTAAAATACTTTATGGGCTTTTGCTTATTTACCTTTGTCTACTATTCAAACCTTTCAAATTTATTATGAAATTATCAAAATATTCTTCTATATTCCAAAATATTCTTTACTAATAAAGAAAAAGAATGGTTATGAAGCTTTTTTATTAAGAGAACAGGGATAGTGTATTTTGAGTAAAATCCCCCATATAATTGGACTTTAAAAATAATTTTAAAATACTTTATGGGCTTTTGCTTATTTACCTTTGTCTACTATTCAAACCTTTCAAATTTATTATGAAATTATCAAAATATTCTTCTATATTCCAATTCTCATTAGTAAATCCTAGGCTGCGTTTGGTTCGGGTATAAGTGAAAACTGGTTATTTATAGAATAGATATAAGTTCAGATACAAGCAGAAATTAAAGTAATTTTGTGTTTGGTTGAATATAAGAGTTGTACCGGAGATGGTTGAGTATAAGAGTTGTACCGAGATAAGAAAAATTGTGTTTGGTAAGTTAAAAATGAATAAGAAAAAATAGAGAGGATTAAATTTTAAATTTAAGATAAAAATTTATACGGTATGATTTTAAATATTTAATTGAAGATATTTATTAAAAAAAATAATAAAATTTATATTTACTTATATATATAAAAAAATTCTTAAAAAATTTTTAGTTTTTGAAATTTTATAATTTTTTTAAAATTCAAAATTTTGTATATAAAAATTGGTATAAATTTTAAAATTCTAAAATTTTAAAAATTTGGTATAAATTCATTAAAAATTAAAATTAAAATATAAAAATTTGTATAAATTTTTAAATTTTGTAAATTTGTAAATTTATTAAAAATTAAAGTAAAAATTTTAAAAGTTATAAAATTTAAAAATTTTCTAAAGTAACAATTTTTTAAATGTTAAAAATTTTAATTTTAATTGTCTTTCTATAAAAAAATTTGTATAAATTTAAAAAATTTAAAATTAATAATTTTTTTAAAAAAATTTAAAAATAAATTTCTAAATTTATTAAAAAAATAAATTAAAAATTTTAAAATTTATAAAAAAAAATTAAATTTTATAAATTTAAATATCTTATAATTTAAAACATTTTAATTAAAAAAAAAATAAGCAACAGGTGGGGTGGAACAGCTGTTTCATCTTTATACCAAGTTATCCGGAATAACCTGGTATGGAGGGAACAGCTGTTCTGTCCCCCCTCTTTATTTTTTACGTTTAAATATAAAGCGGAGGATAAGGAGTTATCCCCCTGTACCGGTAGCAAACACACCCTAATTAGGTTTTTGTATTAATAACATAAAAGTGTGATAAGACTAATATAAAAAGTGACCTTTGAATTGGAGAAGGTTGTATGATTTGTACCTACTTTTAGGTGTATAGGTAGTTCCTGTAACTACTTCAAATCTTAATAAAAATTGGATATATAAACTCTAATTTAAAGTTCTATGATTTATCATGTTTTTATGTAACCATTCCGTGGATAATGTGCTGCTTATTAATATTTCATATTTTATTTTTGTTTCGCAATAATTATACGCCATTAATCAGATACGAAAGTGACACGTACAAATCTCAAGCTGCTAAATTATAAATGAAAAATATTATTTATATATTTTATTTGGAATGTACATTACATATTTCATCCATCTAATGGATGGGGTGTGGTGAAAGAATTGTGAAGTGACCTCCTCATTCTTAGATAGGTGGGTGTAGAATGTATATCTCTTTTAGAGTGTTTATGATAAAATACTATATTTTATTATTCTTGGGTTTGTAAAAATATATTAAATTATGAAAACTCAAACGGAATTAACATTACCCAAAATAAAATGGACATTGGAAGTGAGAGATAGTACGGGGCTGTTTGGTCTGTTTTTGGAAAAGCAAATTTTGCGTATTTAATTTTGGTTTAGAAATTTAATTTTTATTATAAATTGTAGAGTATTTGATTGGGTATAACAGAAAAGTAATTTTTTTGAAGAGAATTTATAAAATTATTTTGTTGTTTGCAAGAATAAATTTCTTTTGCTGAATTTTATTCCGTCAGATTTCAAAAAAAAAAAAAGTAAATTTTATCTGCATGCTTCTGATTTTGGAGTCTCTAAAAAAAAAAAATAATAATAGTTTTAAAAAATCAAAATCTTTTTTTTGTTTTTGTTTGATTTGCTTTTTGACAGCATGCTTTCAGTGAAACTCTAAATAAAGCTATTGTTGATTTTCTGCTTTCAGTGAGAAAAAAGGAAGCTAGCGAAGCCGGCGGTGGTGGGCAGGTGAGCAGTGGTGGGAGCAGGTGGTGGCTGGGAGCAGATTTGGTAGTAGGGCAAGGACGGCATGGTGGGGCTCGGAATTTTCTGGCCCTTCTCCTTGCAGTCATCTTCTTATTCCTCTTCTAGTTTGGATGGGTACAATCCAAAAGTGCTTTTTCATTAATAAGTTGTAGGGCAAGAGCCCTAAAAGCACTTTGTGAACTGTAAACAAACTAATAATTAACCATCATGTTTCCCGTATTATAATTAACTATGATATCTAATTTGGTGTGATTAAATTTAATTATTGTTGGAACTATATTCAAATTGGTTACACTTATAATCGCATTAAAAGAGTAATATACTTTGGTAATTTAAACTTTTGAAATAATTTCAACATCTCATATATAAAATGATAAAATTTGTAAAAATAATTTTTAACTTATGCAACCAAATAAATTATTTATACTTACCGCCTTTTATACTTACAGCTTTTTCTTTAAATCAAACTAAAAAAGATGAATATAATTATAATTATTATATTTTTAACCGTATGCATCTTCAAGTATACAATTTTATAATTACACATATATTAAAGCATATCGTCATCTAAAAATTGTTGATATATTGACATATATATAATGTGTAGGTTTTTGATTAATTTGCACATAGTATAAAATGCCATATAAATTTGTCAAAATGTATGCAGCATATAAAGAGAAAAAATATTATCTGTATACTCAAAAGAAACATAAATCTTACACATCCCTACCCTAGAATATAGAAAAAATTTATATTTTTAATATTTTAAAAAAAGGACAAGGCAATGAGCTAAAATGGGTCCTTGAAAAAGAATGTGTAAATTTACACCATCTGTTTTGGGTGTGATAGATCATGCAAATCTGCGGATTGCACAACTTGCGAGTAGATCATCATAGCTTGCGCACCATGCAGACACGAATAAAATTTATCCATAATTTTTTGGATAGTTAATATTTTTATCCATACCAACCTGCTACGAGTTACTCATAATGTACTTTTTTTTATGGCTAAAATACAAAAATACTCTATTATAAATATATGCTTTTTCACATTTTTCATCTGACTTTCAAAAATCTATATTTTACTCTTTTGAAATTTTAAAAAATATTTTGAGAGGATTACGGTGTCGGTGGAGATGGTGAAATGACCATATTACTATTGCTTGTTCTAGGAGAAAAAGAATTAAATTTTAATGTATTTTTATTATTTTAAAAATATTTTCGGTATAAATTATAATAAATTAACGAAATATTAACAGAATCCTGAAGGGGGCCAAATGCATCAACTTAAATTTTTTAGGAGATAAAATATAGATTTTTGAAAGTCAGAAAAAAAAAAGTAAAAAAGTGAATATTTACAAAAAAAATTTATGTAATTTAGTTTTTTTTATTTATATACTTTTTAAATACAAAATACATATATGCGCGCGCGCGCGCGCACACACACACACATATATATATATATATATATATATATATATATATATATATATATAGATTTGGGCTGGAATGCTATTGATAGCACCAACCCAACTTTGCCACCCATTTTTTAGCCTTTAGATCGCATTGAGATTTGTGCATACTCTTTAATGAAAAAGAAAAGCTTTTTACTTTTTACTTTTTCTTTTTACTTTTTCTTTTTTCTCTTTTTCATTAAAGAGCATGCACAAATCTCAATGCGATCTAAAGGCTAAAAAATGGGTGGCAAAGTTGGGTTGGTGCTATCAATAGCATTCCAGCCCAACTCTATATATATATATATATAAAGCCACAATATTATCTTTCGTTTAAAAATCACAACATTCAACAAATAACATAAAATCTTAAAACACATACACTACATAGTTGAACACTATATCATTTTAAATTTCTATGATACAAAAGTAATAAAGTTTTTATGATAATCGAGTTAATATTATAAAGATAAACTACGAAGAGAATTTAGGGTTAGGATACTGTAGATGGGTAAAATAAAGGGAGCATTCTCTTTATATTTTTTATATTTTTTAAACAATATAAATACCTACGCGTCACTCAGAATATTTATAATTTAACAAATACCAATCATTTTATCTATAATTTTTTAGATAAAAAAATAGTACTAATTAATATTCGTTAATCTACGAGTAATTCGTGGCCGTATTCCATGGCTATGAATAGCGATTAGTGAAGATACCCACATGTTGCGGTAGGTAGATGTTGTTGAAGTAAAAAAAAAATTAAAATTTTTCTTGAACATTATGATAGAGTAAATGTATAATTTAAAGTTGTTGCATAAAAATTACTTTATATTAATTTCTATACGTTTATATGAAAAGAGTTGAGATGAAGAGACATGCAGATGGCAAAGGCTGATCTTGGAACGGAGAGAAGAGGAGGAGAAGATTAAGTGGTGACAACGTTGAGGAGGAGGAGGTTCGGATTGGGCGGAACTTGATGGTGGAGAGCTTGGAAGCGCCATTGATCCCCTCCGCATTGTCTTGGTCCATGGGAAGAGAGGTGGTTCTCAAGACCTTGTTTTATATCTTCGTCGGTGCGAGATTGAGGAAGGAGGAGAGGGGGTAGGCGAGAAAGGGGATAGGGAGAGAAGAGAGGAGAGGGGAGGGGAGAGGAGAGCAGGGTAGAGAAAACATATGGGTGGGGATGTGTGAGAGAGAGAGGGAGGTGGGGGTTTTCAAAACCTTATTTTATAAGAAAATTAAACTGAGAGAGTGAGGGGAAGATGAGAAGATATACGGGATAGGGAATAATCGAATGAGAGGAAGGGAGATGAGGGGATGCGGAGGGGAGGAAATTTGAGAAAGAGAGAGTAAGGGGAAGATAAGGGGACACGTAGGGTTTGAAATGATAAAGAGAGTTAAAAAAAAAAGAAAAAATTAATAAATTTTTTTTTAAAAAAAAGGTTGTGCCACATTAGTTTTAAATATTGAGGATTAATATATAGGTATAGAGGTATAAATAGATATAAATTGCTAGGTCTATTCCATAAAGAATGTCTATTTAAAATATTTTTATTTTTTGGTGTTGGCAAATTATATTTTTCTTTTTGATTTTTACATGAAGCTGCTTGTATTCCGTGCTCACAAGATTCCTTGTCACAGTTGGATCTCCTCTGATTTGGCTCAAATTGTATATTTGGTTCTCAAACTTTAAGGCCTATGATACTTTAGTTTTCAAATTTTAATCTTTTATAATTTTTTATTTAAATTTTAAATATTATTGTAATTAAATTTTACGGTCTAATTTAATAACTAAATACTAATATTTTGCTAGTATAATAATAATGTACAATCTTAGTCCTTACTATATTATTAATTATAATATTATCATATTAATACTATATTATCAATTGTAACACTACTACAAAATCACCCTTAGTAAAATTAAAAGATATAAAATATCGACCTCTACAATGTCTGGACAAATATTTTGGTATAGCTGGAGTTGGGACCTGGCAGGTCAATATGCCTTTGTGGGATGTTTGGTTATAGGATAATTTTCTTTTTTAAAAAAAATTAATTTTGATATACTTCATTATTACAAGAGGATAACCTATACATCTAACGCACAACAAGAAAATTAAAATATAGCATATTAAAAATTTAAAACAAGTATATGAAAAAAAAAAATTGTTGAAAGTTCTTAGTTATAACATAGAAACTGTCAGACTAGCAATGAAAGTGAGAGAGAAGAAAAAAAAAAAATTTCCTCCACCAAAATTTTTCTGGGAGAGATTTTCAATGCACATTAGTTTGGAGTGGAAGGAGAAGCAAGTTTTAGAATACTTTCCCTTTTTCTAATATATTTCTAATTTGATTATACATTTTATTATAATTTTATTGTAGAATGTAGTGTTAGATTGAAAACTGTCTCGATTTGATGTTTTTCGTTGCCATGTGGTGTGTCCACATTGGCCGGTTCTAATTTGACTCAATTCATATGAGATGTGCATTATGATTTATCCTTTTGTATTAAGAATAATATCGGATTTTATTCTTATATGTTAAGAATAAGGATAGAATTTATCCTTATGGGTTAAAGATAAGGATATGTTTCTTATAGGTTAAGAAACATATCTTAATCTATATCCTAACCATATTCGGTTTATCTCTACGTGAAAAAGAGAATATCCTAAAGAATCCTAATAGTCTATAAATACCCCTTCCCCTATACGGAAAATATACAACATACGATACGATACACAAGAAGAAATAGAGATTTCTTCTTCCTCATTCTCTTTCTACGTTCTCTCTGGGTTTCCACCTTCGTTCTCGGGGTTTTGGAGTGTGGACATAGAAGAGGACTCTGATAGCCCTCTTCGCATGGTATCCGATCTGCGCAACCGATCTGCAACCAGGAGATTCGTGGAGAGTCAAGAATTATCAAGATAAGGACGATCCAAGAAGGCTAGTAAAACAAGCTACCCGATCCGGCTTTTGGTTCCTGAATACGTTGGCTATCCAGTTTGTAAGTTTCCGTTGGCTATCCAGTTTGTAAGTTTCCGCTGCCCTATAATTCCAACAATTGGTATCGGAGCCAATTTGCTTGTTTTCACCTGAAATCATGCCTGTGCTTGCTTGTTTTAAAAAAAATTGTTTTGTTGATCTTTTTTTTTTTCATAGATTAGTTCTACAAAATTCTTATTTTCGTTTTTCTATATGAAATCGAATTAAAATATAAATAAAAGATAAAAAGAAAACTAAATTAGTTTTAAATTTTTAATCTTTTATGTTGATCACGAAACACATTTTTTTTATTATTTACATATGTTGTAAATAATTTTTTTATCTGTTGTAAATATTTTTTTTATTTACATATGTTGTAAATATTTTTTATACATAAAAAAAAAAAATTTGCCAGTGTCGGTTCAAGAAGGCCACGGGCCCCGCTCGGCCCGGAGCCCCGCAGGCGGGCGCCGGGCCCCAGCGCTTCGGGCGCAGGGCCCGGCCCGGCCTACAGCCCCAAGCGGGTGCGGGTCCCCCCATGCGCTGGGTGCGCAGGGCCCGGCCCGGCCTGCAGCACCGAGCGGGCTCGGGCCCTGCGCAGTGGGCGCAGGGCCTGGCCCGCTGCGGGCTCGGGCCCCGCGCAGTGGGCGCAGGGCCTGGCCCGGCCCGCAGCTGACCTACATCCCCAAGCGGGTGCGGGCCTCCTGCGCTCGATGCGCTACGCCCGGCCCGGCCTGCCCCCTGTGCGGGCGTGGGCCCATGCGCGTACGAGTGCTGGCTCCGGCAAAGGCCAGCACTGGCCTGCTGCGGCCGAGCCGTCCCAACCTATGTGGTTGCGCGGCGATCCGTTTTTTTTTTTTTTTTTTTTTAAAAAAGGTTTTTTTTTATGCTCCTATGTGGTGCAATTAAATTTTTTTTATGTGATTTCTTTTATGCTCCTATGTGGTGTGAAGTTTTTTTATTTACCTGTGGGATTTAAATAAAAATATGCATATGTTGTATATCTTATATTGTGTGTGGATGTAAACTATAATGCTTTTGTGGCTTGTTATGAATCGTTATATGCTTTTTTGGTGCATATAAGTACTTGTGTTCTTTCGGTGTTTTTCTACAAAATTTAATTTTAGAAAAGCGGGTTCGGCTTGTGCACCATTCCTTTAGAATATGGTTCCCTTTGATGTACATCTTTGTAGGGATGTAGTAGGTTTTATTTCTGCAAATGTGATGTAATAATTAAGGTCATGCAAGAGGAATGTGTTTTGCACACCATCGACGTTTTTCAAATTAAATTTTGGCACAAGAACTTATTTTTTATTATTTTATCTGTGTGATATGAATTCTCTAAGATAAGTTCTTAAAATTTTTTTTTAAAGATATGTTCTTTTAAAATGGATGTGTTCCAATTTTTTTTGAATAAATTTTAAAATTAAATAAGAAAAAATTAATAAGATTGAAATTTCTTGAACCGACACTGGGTGATGATTATGAGCCCAGCGAAATTTTCGATCCCGTTATGAAGGAGATATTTTTTCAATCTTATTAACTTTTTAAAATATGTGCCTAATGTCCAAACCTGTTTTTGAATGTAGTGAAATGGCTTCCAAAAATGTTATAGCTGACCTCACGATGGGTGATAAGCTAAACGGAAAGAATTATGACATTTGGCACAGAAAAATGCAATACCTGCTTAATGAACAAGGAGTTCTTGAAACTCTCTCTGTAAAAAAGACCGTGCCTCTAGATAACTCTAGAGCAGAACACAAGCATGAGCAGGATGTCTATGACAAATGGTTCAAGGAGGATCGTATGGCTAGGTATACTATGTTGTGTGTCATGCAGGATGACCTCATTGGACAGTTTGAGACATTTGAGACTGCCAAAGACATGTGGGAAAATCTGAAGATTGCTTTTGGGCAAACTTCAGTTACGAGGCTGTGTGCCCTAAATCTAAAGTTTCAGCAGTATATTAAGGACCCGAAGCACTTAATGGTTGAGCACCTTCATGTGATGAGCACCATGATTCGGGACCTTAAGGCCGCTGGAAATGAGCTCAACGATGAGCAACAGGTTCTCGCGGTGATTCGTTCACTGCCAGACCCTGAATGGTCCCAGATGAAGCTCCTGATGACGCACAGTGAGGGTATTAAAATGTTTAATGACATATCACGTCATCTCGAGCTTGAGGCAGAACGCTTGGATGCGAACCATTCTGTCGCTCTTGTTGCACGCTCTGAGAAGCGCGGTGGGATTGCACCCAAGCGCAAAAAGGGTTACAACAATGGAGGGCAGAAAAGTAAAAATGAAATTCCTCATGGTGGAGTTGGAAAACGCGGCAGAGGCAAGCGCGCTGGCAGCAGAGATGTTGCGAAGCTAAAATGCTATAACTGCAAGAAGAAGGGTCATTTCGCTCGGGATTATTCTGAGCCGAAAAAGGTAGCCCTACCACTTTCACACTGTTTTGTTTGCTCTTATGCTTTAGTAGCTAATTCTCTTCCCGATTGGATCGTGGATACAGGAGCAAACAAGCACGTAGTGCGTGATCGAGCGGGATTTGTAGATTACTATCGAGTACCGACTGGCACATAATTTGTCACCCTTGGGAATGGCTCAATGGAGGAAGTTATTGGAGTTGGTTCGTACCGACTCAAGTTGCGTGGTGGCCGCACCTTACTTCTTCAAGATGTGCTATATGCACCCGGTATAAGATGTAATCTATATTCAGTTTTAGCTTTGCTACATTTAGGCTATTCTTTTCATTTTGACAGAGACCGCCTTGACATTTCCTTTCATTGTACTTTATTTGGATATGGTACATTAATAAATGGTTTCTTTAAGTTAGATTTGGAGGATGATTTGTTTGCTTTTGCTTCTTCTTCTTCTAATTTCTGTGATGAATCTGTTAAATGGCATGCCAGACTAGGCCATATAGGTCAAGAAAGAATGAACAAACTGGCTCGAGTAGGCCTTTTGGGGTCTCTCGCCAAAGTTGACCTATCTGTGTGCGAGCCTTGTCTGGCTGGGAAGGCATGTAGAAAGCCTTTTGGTAAGGCTACTCGTTCCTCTCATCCTTTGGAGCTGATCCACTCAGATATTTGTGGGCCAATGAATGTGAGGGTCCGGCATGGTGCGTGCTATTTTCTCACATTCATTGATGATTATTCCCGTTATGGCTATGTGTATTTGCTTTCTCACCGTTCTGAAGTTTTAGATTGCTTCAAGCGCTTCGTAGCGGAGGCTGAGAATCAAATAGAAAGAAGTGTAAAAGTGCTTCGTACTGATCAAGGACGTGAGTACTTGTCTGATCAGTTCAAGACTTATTGTGAGCAAAAGGGCATCATGAGACAGCTCACTATTCCAGGTACTCCGCAACAAAATGGTGTTGCAGAGCGAAGGAATCGTACTCTACTGGACATGGTTAGGTCTATGATGGCGCATGCTCATCTTCCTATAAGTTTTTGGGGAGATGCTCTTTTGACTGCTGCCTATATTCTTAATCGAGTCCCTAGTAAATCAGTGCCATCTACCCCATATGAGTTGTGGAGTGGTAGAAAGCCAAGATTACACTACTTACGCCCTTGGGGTTCAGCTGGATATGTTCACAACCCCTCACATAGATTCGGAAAACTCGGCCCTAAAGCAAGCAAGCATGTGTTCATCAGATACCCTGAAAATTCGAAGGGCTATGTGATGTATGGTGAACACCCAGATGGTGGGATGACCGAGATTGAGTCTCATAATGTGGAATTTCTAGAGAAGGAATTTTCAAGCATTGGTGAAATGCGAAATGACGTCGGATTGTATGAGTTACAAGACGATGCTATCCCATATTCTGGTGAAGGTGATCGATCACTTCCCGAAGTCGCTGAAGGAAGTGGTAGCGATCCTCCGGCTAGTGGTAGTGCTTCTATGAGTGGGAGCATACCCTTGGAAGCCGAGAGTTTAGGCCCTCAACTGCGTAGAAGTGAACGTGAAAACATTTCCCATCGACGTTTTGAGATCAAAGGGAATATTTTCATGTGCACTCCGCTCGATGATGATGAGCCTGCTTCTTATGTAGAAGCGCTACAATCACCAGCTTGTAATGAGTGGATGGCTGCTATGAGAGATGAGATGGATTCCATGAGCAAGAACCAAGTATGGGAGTTGGTTGACCTTCCACCTGAGCGCAAGTCTATTGGAAATAAATGGGTTTTAAAAATCAAGCGCAAGGTGGATGGATCAATCGATAAATATAAGGCTCGGCTCGTGGCTAAGGGCTACAATCAAAGGCAGGGGGTAGATTACAACGAGACATTTGCTCCCGTTGTGAGATTTGCCTCTATACGTGTGATTTTAGCCTTAGAGGCTCATCTAGATTTGGAATTGTTCTAAATGGATGTCAAGACAGCTTTCCTCAATGGAGGATTAGCGGAGGAGATCTACATGGATCAACCTGAGGGTTTTGTACTCGAAGGTGAAGAAGACAAAGTATGTCGTCTTAAAATGTCCATTTATGGTCTCAAACAGTCATCGAGACAGTGGTATTTCAGGTTTCATGAAGCCATCATCTCTATCGGTATGTCCATGATAGAGGAAGACCACTGTATATGTCAAGAAGTCAGAGAAAGGAATTTTGTTTCTCTCTCTATACGCCGACGATATACTATTGGCTGGGAATGACATCGAGTTGATCAATACCACTAAGGAGTGGGTATCTTTCAATTTTGAGATGAAAGATATGGGTGAGGCGAGCTATATGCTCGGTGTGAAGGTCATCAGAGATCGCTCTAGGAGACTTCTTGGTCTGTCTCAAGAATCCTACATTAAAAGGGTTCTGGAGCGGCTTAGGATGCATCATAGTAAACCCGTTGATACTTCAGTGGAAAAGAATCACAATTTGAGTCTTGATCAGTGCCCTAAAATGGATAAAGAAAAAGCGCAAATGAGTAGGGTTCCTTATGCGAGTGCGATTGGCAGCTTGATGTGCGCTATAATGTGTACTCAACCTGACATATGCTTCGCTGTTGGCTTGGTAAGTCGTTACCAGAGCAACCCAGGACCTGCTCATTGGCAAGCAGTCAAGAGGATCCTTCGATACTTAAAGGGAACCAGTGATCTCGTTCTATGCTTTCAAGCTGGGGACTTGAGATTGAAAGGATATAGTGATGCTGATTGGGGCGGTGATAGAGATGAGCGCATGTCCACTTCAGGCTATGTGTTTATGCTTGGAGGTGGGGCAATTTCCTGGTGCAGTAAAAAGCAGAGTTGCATTGCCTTGTCTACCATAGAGGCGGAGTATGTTGCTTGTTCAGCAGCTGTTCAGGAGGCTGTTTGGCTGAGGAGATTCCTCCAACACCTCGACATTGTGACTCGAGCTGATGAGCCTGTTGAGATGGTCTCTAACAGCATGGCTGCTTTGGAGTATGTGAAGGACCCTAAGTATCATGGCAGGACCAAGCACATTGACATCCGTTTTCACTACATTCGAGAGATGATTAGGCTATGGGAGGTCACTCTTAGACATATCTCCACCACTAGGATGGTGGCTGATCCTTTGACCAAGCCAATAGCTAGGGATATGTTCTTGACCCACGTTAGGAGTTTGGGTCTTCGCAGGTTATGATGTATGGACATTATTGAGACTTTTGTATCTTACGCTTTTCTTAATAAAAATATGTTTTTCTTCTATGTATGATTGTGTAATTGATACTAGTAGACACATATTACCATTAGTCACCAGGCTCAGGTCAACCCACTCACACGGGTGATCGCCGTGGCACCTAAGTGGTGAGCAGGATGAGACTAAATAATCATATTAAACTTTAGTAGTTGTAATATGATTGCTTTGTTCATATACGTTATGAATAAAGTGTTGATATGATTTGAAAGTTGCCTTAATTAGTTTAATATGAGACTCTTAGGAGTTGGATATGAGAATTCTTTTGTGAAATTCCATATCGAGCCTGTATAGCAGCCGAACCTAAATACTTGGGTTAGAGAGATGACCTGAGTTGTATAGTGGTTAGATGCCTTAGTGGTGTCTAGACCAAGGTTCGCATGGCGTTTTAGAGCGTGACACGACCCATTGGGTGGGTGCTCCGCCATGGCATACATATCATACTGTATGTGATTGTCGACCAGTTAGTAGAGTGACATATATTCTTCCCTCTATATCACTGTGTGAGTACTAACCCCTTTTTTTTTATGCCCTCGAGTTAGAACTACATTATGAAGTAGAGGTCCAAAGTAAGTAACTTAGCATGTATCTCAGGGTTATGAGAAAATACGATCTCACGGAGCGTGTCTAGTAAAGTGCTTGGACCGATACAGATTAATGTGAGGGGCTGAGGAAGATGTTTCGATAGCACACCATGAAAGTCTTGTGACTCATTGCCCGGGCGGTTATCTCGGTTGTGTTACTTGAGATAATCATGAGTACAAGAGATGTTGTAGGGTCAAGCCCTGTGATTACAGGAGAGGGATTTGTGATACTTGATCTGGTGTGTGTTGAAACGTCTGGGGCATATACGTTTTAGTCAGTGATGTGCTATGTTAGTTGGGTGGTGACTTAATATAACACTCCTGCATTGTGATTTTTTTTATCTGGTCGCACGCTCCATTACCCGTATGAAGAGTAGAATGTATATAAGAGAAAATTGGCAAATGTGGCCAAGTGGGAGATTGTTGCCATGTGGTGTGTCCACAATGGCCGGTTCTAATTTGACTCAATCCATATGAGATGTGGATTATGATTTATCCTTTTGTGTTAAGGATAAGATCGGGTTTTATCCTTATATGTTAAGGATAAGGATAGGATTTATCCTTATGGGTTAAAGATAAGGATATGTTTCCTATAGGTTAAGAAACATATCTTAACCCATATCCTAACCATATTCTGTTTATCTCTACGT